>JAHZNC010000435.1:0-61973 GCA_027744095.1 Zhuqinia jingwanae
TTTTTTTTCATTTTGCCTGCCTCTCTTACTACCACCACCTTTACAAAATATCATCATCATCATCATGATCGTAAAATTTGACTTGATGTAAATGTGTAATAATAATTCTCTACAAAGCAGATTGCTATTTGTTGAGTGTTCTATAGGTATTATTATTACAGTTTTTTATGTGTAGTCTCAAGTCTTAAGAACCGAGTGGAAAAAACACACCAAAATAATTTTTTTTGATAAGTTTGAAAATGTAATTACTTGTAAGGCATACAGGCATAGAAGAAGAGCTACATATACACATCCATCAGAAAACCACGATATAGATAGTCGCTATTTTTGAATGCTTAAATTAGCAGAAATTGGGACAAGTAAAAAAATGATAAGTTTTTTTTAACTCTCTTACTCACGCTTTATTTTATGCTTGCATGCATAGAGTCTTGTGTCATTTTTAAAAATTAGTTTAACGCCAATGCATATAGGTATGTAGGTATATTGAATGCACGCGTGGTAGTATTGCCAAAAAATATGTACATTTCGTTTTGGAAATTGTGTCTCACATTTTCTGTCATTGAACTGACAGATATATATATCAGTATATCACATATGCACTCATTTATAAAGACATGTAGAAGAGATATTTGCATACACGTAAATACCCACTTGTCAGCTTATCTAAATGAGAGAATGAATGAAAACATAGAGAACCATGTACTAAAAGTAAGACAATAAATGTATGGAATTATGATTTTTAGATCCACCATATACGTAGTATATTCATTTTAACGTTGACGTTCTTCTCTACCATGCACATTTTGATTATTCCTCTTTTTACGTACAAATAAAACCTACTATTTTGTGATATTTATTCAATTAAATTTAATTAAGTAGCAGGTTTCCATATCCGTTGCAGTTCCAGGATTTTAACAATGCTTCAGATAATAATAATATGATGAATGAAAGAAAGAAGCAATACACCTATCCATTGCCGTGCCGATTATAATAATGACACAAGGCTTTTAAAAGTTTTTTTTGGAGAGGATGCAAGACGTAACAATACTTACCGTAATATATTTTTTCTTATTAACATATACGTGACATACAGGGCAACCTTACAAGATTATTTTATTTTGCATCAAAACAAGTATAAATATATTGTGCAAAAGTGTTGGTTGGTGTACATAAAAAATATCTTAAGCAAGGTGAGCTCCAAAAAGGCAACACCTGAACTGAATCCTTGCTGCTGCTACAGCCTCTGTTTGTGTGTGAACGTTTATGACAGAAGAAGAGGTGAATCAGTTCAATGCTCGGCGTGATATTATTATTTTTAGTCATGTTGGTAGTAGTACTAGTAGTCATTTTATTGGTACACAACAAATGTACACATGCCTAAGAATCATCAAGGAAATGCCATGGCAATAGTCCACAGACACAGACACACATGCATACACACAAATACAGCACAAAAACAGTAACAAAGTAAATACTGCGATGAGAGCAAGTTGACTTGACTGACTTGACTATATGCCCTACTTAACCACTGATACAATATAATATATTATAAACTTTTGCCATTTAAACAACAGTAATTGGTAAAAAAAAGAGCTTGAAAAAAAAATATGAAAAGTTGGTGATGTGATGTATATTTTGAGCACACACACACTCAGAAATAGTAGCATAATAGTATTTTTTGCTTCTTTTAATAATATTACACTATGTCGATGATGATGACGATCATCATCATCATCATCATCATCATCATCATCATCATCATCATCATCATCGCTTCATATTATTATGGTAAGTAACTTTACTTGTAAATATGTCTTGAATGATATATACAACAATAACACACATTCAAATATATATAACAACCTGACGTCATGTGAAATGTGGATCCGCCGCACCATACAGCACACAATCATACATATTACCACATCCACAACAACAAGCACAACTCCTTCTACAGTAAACTAACTAACTAATATAATGATATTATTGGTGCTAGGCTAACCCTTCGGTACATAGTAAATCATCATATCAACAAATAGCATCATGTGTGCCCCTCTGCAAAACAAAAAAGAAAGAAAGAAAAAACTCCTTTTGCAAAAAATTGATGGCATATGGAATGATGATGTTGAGAGTCTGATATAAAATTTTGAAAAAAATAATAATAATATTTACAATAACAATTTTGGCACATAGTATTATAATACAGTGGGTTTTACTTATTAAAAAAATGTACTTGATGCAAGAAAATGCGCAGCCAATAATAGCATCCAAATATTTTGGATTGTATTTTTTTCAAATTGAATTGAACTGACTGATGTAACGTAACCACACCAGTTGTTGTAAGTGACAATAGTAAAAAAAAATAAAGAATATATCTAAAAGGCCATATACATGCCGACGTCCGTCCTATTAAAAAAAGACAGTTGAGCAGAATAGGTATATATAGACAACGCGCACATTATTATGATCCATCTCTCTCTCTCCTTTTTTAAAAGCAAACCTATAAATAGGCATAATATTCAATTCGCAACAAGCTCATACATATTATTATCTACTTACACTAAATTAAAGTATCACATAAAATATTTTTTGTTTAACTTGACTTCACAGTTCACACATGCAAAAAAAACCATCTTGAAAGAGAGAGAGGAGGTGAACGCCATTCATATTAATAAGAGAGGTGTGTTGTGCTTTGCGTGCACATAGTTTATTATGTGGAGTACGTAGTATACGGTTGGTTATCCTACTCTTTTTTTTTCGTCTTTACTCCTACTCGAACGATGAGTCATTTTTCTGCATGAATGGAGATCAAAAATTAAGTAAAGTTAGCAGCAGCCTCTTTTTTTATTTGGTCGTTTACCTTCTTTTTTACTTCGTCTTTACAGATATTTTCAAAATGTGGATTATATTTTAATGAAATGTCTCTCTTTTTGATGTGGATTTAAAAATAAGTGATGCAATGCAATTATATTAAAAAATATAGTAGGCGAAGACGACGCACAGACAAAAATAAAGTCAAGATGGTCATGTTTTGCTTTTTCTGCATGTGCAATGTATGCCTCTCGATAATAATAATATGATGATGATGGTTGCCATTTAGGTTGTGCCTGCATCATTTGCAAAATTCTAAACGATTTTTATTTTCTGCATATGCCATTTTCCATCACTCAGTTTATAGTAGTGTTCAAAGGAGGAGGATGATGAGGATGCAGTTGAATTGCTTTTCATTTTTCCATCGAAAAAAGCAATTTAAAGAAATGAAACGTGCTCATTTAAATCATCATCATCATCATCCCTCATGACTATGACAAAACATATGTCCGGAAACGCAAATATGGCAATTTTCAACAATTATGGTAATGTTGGATAGAAAAGATGCTTTATAAAAAAACCAAATTTTTTTTCTTTTCTTGTTGTCAACTCTGCGCGCACAGCCCTTTTATCAACCAAGAAACTGCTTTCCTGCTTTTTTCGTATATTTTCTTCATCAATCACTTCCAAAAGAGAACAAGCAGTTAGTTTAGTGCTCTTTTGCATGCATGATTTTTATTTTTATTTTGCATCGTGTCAGTAGTAATGGAGGAGATTTGTTTTTTTAAAGAATAATTTAAATAATAACAATACATAACTCCATTTTAATGTAGTCTTTCGAATTGTTCTCGAATGTGGAAAAACTTGCAACACCAGCAGACCATCTTATNTAAAGAATAATTTAAATAATAACAATACATAACTCCATTTTAATGTAGTCTTTCGAATTGTTCTCGAATGTGGAAAAACTTGCAACACCAGCAGACCATCTTATATATAATATTATTTTATTATGCTTGCTGCTGCTGCTGCTGCCATTATATTACAATTATCAAACTGTCAAACCAATGATTAATGTAGTCTGCCTCTTCTGTCTATATATCATATCGTGAAAAATAAGAGTTATCTATTTGATGATCATCACATTATTATGTATTAAAAAACCACGCATCATCCATTATACCTACATACATACATTTACATATTATATCATTAACTGTGCAAAAAGTGTAAAGTGTATACTATTTAAAACCTTCTTCTCATCAATCTACTGTGTATCTCTCTGGGTTCCCACACGTAAGGCAGTGCTAGACAAAGCTCGTGTAGCTTACAATGACGCATTTAGATTACTATAATATGTCATGATGATGACGATAAAACAAATATTACTCGTTTGTGTCAGTCTTCGCTTTTGCATATAAAGTAATATAGAGGCAGTAGTAGTAGTGCTATGCAAACGTAAACAAATTTTTTTTTTGACAATTATAATTGAGTTGATATTTTGATCACACATAGTACTGTTATGTATTTATATCACCATGCACTACATTGAATTTTATATTCGTGCATATTATATATACTTGCTAAGGTTGTGTTTTTGTTTTTGCTGTCAAATCAAATCTCCATTTCTGAATACAGAAGGGATCATCATCATCATCATTGCATTATGTAAAGTGAAATGGATTTCAATCATATCAAAATAGAATTATCATTGTATGGATGCCACATTTTAACAAAATGTGATATTAAATATTTGGATGATATTATCAATAGAATTTATACCTACCTTCTTCAAATCACGTACATAATAGATAACTAAACTAATTTTGGATTTTATTATAATATCACCAAAGTTAGTGACAACAACGTTTTTCTAATAGTAGTAGTTGGCTAAAAGTATGGAACATTGATTTTTTTGTCTCTCTTGAAACCAACACACTTTGATATAATCCCATAAAAACAAACAAAAATGCTATTAGATCACCATCAGATCATCAACACCATTTTTTTTATTTGGTCAAAAGAAGTAGAACTTATCTGCCAGTGTGTGTGTGTGTGTGTTAGAATAGAATAGGGATGTATTTTTGTACGTTGTAGTTGTACACCCACTTTTGTCCTGCCTATAATTCTGTTGATGATGACAGCTAAGCTTTTCGCCCACTGATGCGTTATTTAAATGAATGTGAAATGCCATATAGCCACTGTATAGTTCTTGACGCTTTTCCATATACCTACTATGTACATTATTACATATTACAGATATGTTGTTCGTGAGATTCTTCTACTTCAGTAGCTGGATCAAACTGCATTATGTAAAGGACGATGATGATATTATGCTGATAAAGTGGCTATATAGTAGATACATAACACGTTGGTAGCTCTCTGCAGTTGCTACATACTGCTATTGTATCTGTTAAAAAAAATCATAGCAGTATAAAAATCATCGCTCTGGTGAGAGCATTCTGTACTTTTTTGGACTCTCTGCAGTTGCTACATAACTGTCAGTATTTACCGGTCTCAAAAGTGTGCCTCTTTTCCGATGAGGATGATGACAGCAATCTATCAACACATCTCTACCTACTAATAGATGCATGAAGGTATTTGCGTAAACGTGATTTTCTCTGATGATGATGATCATCATCACCATTTGCTTACGAAACAAATAAAAACATATATGATATTATATGTATAGCTAATTCTGAATGTCATGATGATGATAGCACTAATGTTTTCTTACTAATATTCAAATAATAGTGTTAATTGGAGGTGCATATTGTCTATAACTCGTTATAATAAGAGTAACGTTCGCCCATTATCTCTTAATAATGGCACAAGATAGGCACAGAACATTTTGTAGGAATTTCAGGCTCCTTTTGTGGCACGTTGTCCAAATTCCAAGATGAGCAACTGGCATGAACAGCAGAATAACGGCAAATTCATATGTACTTAGGAGCTTTTTTGTGCGCATCAGCAATCAAAGAAAGTTAAGAAGCAAAACTAATGCGCGTGGTTACTTAGGACTGCGTGTAACACAAGACATATTATTTTTATAAGATTTTGTCGTGTCAGTCCGTCCGTGCTTTAATTTATTAAAATTTTATTGTACATTTTTTCCCATGACGCGTTTTATCAGAACATAAAACGTCGTAGTACACCACATTATTATTATGTACCATGTACAGAGATATAGAGTCTCTTTATCCATTATCATTATCATATTTTTCAATACACATTGCAGCCTACTAGAAGAAAGAAGGTACGTATAGTTTTGTAGAAGTGGTAGCTAAAACGACTATATCAGTGGCTGCTCTATTATTTCTGCGTACACGTGTGTAAGGGTAATAATAAGTCGTATCTTATTTATTTTATTTATTTTTGCAGGCACATCCATACTTACTCTACTACATGTATTTACATGTATTTACACATAGGTACCTGTACACTTTTTATGATGGTTATATTATGATGATGACTGATGACTTTCTGCAAGGGAATTTTTTTACGCAGTGTGTTCTTTTTTGAATTATACAAGAATAAGCATTTAAGCATCAAAGACAGAGAGAGAGAGAGAGAGAGAGAGAGGATGTGCAACAACGCCATCATCAACATCATGAATTTTTCATCCATGCTAATGTAACCGAGACATCGTCAAAAAAAGTCATTCCATAAACATTAGTTTTTCTACTGAAAATGAGTCTTTTGACTTGTTTCACAATGCAAGGCATGTTTGAAATTGTGTACAGAATAAACCTCACACTCGCAAGTGTCCAAAATAAAAACATTTTGAATCATGTTTTAGTTTATAGAAATTCCCCCCGACTTACTTTGCGCCTATATCTTCATTACCAACATAATACTATTTAGATGTAGATGATGTAGCAATTTATTTGATGTGTAGTAGTAGTGAGTTAGTGTATTTTAATGGCTGTACAGAAACCGTTGTCATCAGCGACACATTGTTGATACTTCAACTGACAGAGACTCTGCAAAAATAAAAATGAAAAGCCTAGCGGCGGGTATGATGACAATAATGATATGATACTCTGTCATCATAACACCCTGACTCTTTAAGTTTTCTACCTAAAAGTACATATGTCAAAAACCAAGGTCTTTAGTAAAAGATAAAGTTGTCCATATATTACCAAGTTATATTTTTTTCTGTACAAAGATTTTGTACACAAGTCAGGAAAGAAATCTGCTTCTGATAAAAGACAAATCTTATGTATGTGTGTTTTCTTCAACGTGTTAATCACGAAATCTGTAATTTTGCAACTGTTAATTGTTCCCCTGATTTACTCAGTACAGTTGTGTGTGTGTGTGTGTGTGTGTGTGTGTAAGTAGTACCTACACCTACAATATAGTATTATGCCATTAAAATTGTTGGGATGAGTGTGGGATGTACGCTGATCAACGTGTGTGTCTGTCTGTAATACAGACTCTGTATACATTATTTACTCAACAAAATCCACGTAGTATGCAACGCACAATATAATTAACGAGCTTAATGCATTGTATTTGTATCGTGTGGTTTTTGTTACGATAAGAACAACCAACCATTTGAACTTGAGTTTAGTAAAGTAAAGATAGTACAATAGTAGTAGTAGTGGCAGCGACGATGATGATGATGCGGGGTAGCTTGTTGTAGATACGTAGGTTTTGCAGCTCTCTAATATTCAACGTTATTTCATTCATTTTACTCACAATTCATTATTGTGTGTATAGTGTGTGTTTGCAGCATATCATTCAGTGCTCATCTTGAATGCCTTTTTTTAAATAACAAAACACACAAGGTACACACACACACACATCATCGTCATTTTTTATTCTTCATTCCCATTAAATACTTGAAAAGAAGAGGAAAAACAAAGTTTTAACGTGAAATCATTGTCGAGCGTCGGGATAGGTACACATCACACACGATACTCTGAAAAAATTCTCCTGCTTTAAAGTGGAACGTATATTATGGTCTCTGTACATTGTACAAAGGCTTGCAGCTTCGTTGTAACGTGTGTGTGAGTGAAGTAAGGAAAAAGAACAATTTTTTTTTGATGACGACTGTTTGATAAAGTTACTACGACGGACTACAAGATAGGGAGAGAGAGAGAGAGAGAAGAGGATGAGATGGAGATAGAATGAAAGCACTGCACTTGGCTTGTGAGAGAGAGGGTATAAGGATATGAGAATAAAATACGTGTAATATAGGTAGATAAAATGTGTGATGATGATGATGACTAAAACCACGTGCACTTTGCACCGTTCATTCTCTCACCAGTTGTTGTAGTTGCAACTACACAGGAGATACACAGATTATTACTACAAGTATAATAATAAAATGTACTACTATAATATATTGTGTGTGTGTAATATCTCGCATGGCCTACTACACGTTAGAGTTGTGTGTTTTTAGTTATCATGATGATTCTGTGCATAAAAATACGTAGAGTTCTTGGGAAGATGACGATGATTGAATACATAGAAGGAAGAGAAAAAAATCGTAGCAAACTTGACTTGACACTGCACTACTACTACTCCTGCTACAAATACCTACACTACTTTGCTGATTGATGGTACAACACATTTTGCTGCTGATATTACGAGAAATTGAAAAAATAAAATAATTTCTGGATGACTAACTCAAAAACATTTTTTTACACTATTCTGGCAATAATGATATTGGGTTATATTCAATTTTATCTAATATTTAGTATGAACAAGTCAAAAAAGGGATAGCATGATATGATGACTACTGCTATGACTAACGGTTAAGTTAATAGTTGGTTATAATAATTCTTATCTGTGCCGATTTGCCAACTTGGTAATGAAAAGGGGAACAAATCTGATGATGATCTGATCATGATTAGAATACTCGACAGACCATTTGTTTTAGGATCATTGGGCAATAAGAATGACAACAAAATAATAGGCAGGCACTGTGTGTGTGTGTGGTAGTTTATTAAATATGACAATTTGAGGCTTTAAAAATGATTATTACACAAGGTAGTACGAAAAAATTGTAGGCATTTAAATGCAATACAGATTCCATCAGTTAGATCACATAAAAAAATATTTGCATCAAGTTGTGTCAGAAACCATGACTAGACGGATGACTGCTCTGAAAGATTTCAAGAGTTGGAGCTTCCAACTATGCACATGTATTTCAATTTTTTATGTACATAGCTGCGTGTTTTTTTCGGTAACCTTTTTTTACTCAACTAAAATAGCTGGATGTTGTAATTTGCATCTCTCTGCAACTGTACTTTGTGCATCGCATCTCCATTTCACTCCATGTGTTAGGCACATACACACGTGTATGATGAGTCTATCGACAATAAATGTTACGTGCGTATACATATTATGAAATGTATATGGATCTATTGTAAGATCATCATCACCTTGTTAATTGATGTAAAAAAAAAACTTTCGTGTCTTTGTGAAAATATCGTTTATACATACGTTGAAATATATGTTTGACGTGTCTAAAGCACGATAAGGATGACTCATACATTTTCGCTGAAAATCAAGTCTACAGGCAGGATTTTTTTGGGAAACAAGATATGATGTGATACGATGAGTAACGAGGAATTATACGAATGGAAAATTCATTATATACATTCTCAATCAAGTGCATTCCAAATTCCAGTTTTTTAAACGATTTGCACGTAAAGAGATCGTTATAGTACAACAAGCTTCCGCGTGCTTTTAAATTTTTAAGGCAAGTAGACTGAATGTATTGGGTTGCTGACAAAAATGATAAAAAGTTATCTGATCTAGAGCAGAATATTTGGATGATTGTATGACATCACCATCCAACCAAACGTTACATTGGACCAGCCAGCCATTGTGTCGACGTCCATTTTCCAACAGAAAAATATCATCATTGTATTGGCATGAAGTTGATTGTATAATGATGAGATGATGCTGATGTTACTACTCTCTCAAGCAGGATGGGTGTACCATGGAAAAAGTATTGATTTCCAATTTATTTTTGGACGCATTAGAAAATGCGTTACGCTACTTTGGGCTAATTGGCAATACGCAGTCAAAAGTCTTTGATTTAAATGTTATAAAATTTAAATATCAGCATGACCATTCTGATTCCCCTTCATTTAATTTCATATTTGTATTTTCGCCACATTTTTTTGCTATCTCAATATTTTCCATAAAAACAACCCTTGTAAAAGTTATATATAGGTTACAGTTATACAGCGTGCAATGATGATAGTCACTTGCTATAGATTAAAGCTAAAACATCAAAGTTTCCTCCATAACTCTCTCCATTATTCCCTAAAACATAATTTAAAAAACTCGCAACCGTTTAAGTAATATCGTGCGGACGGACATACGCGCCAACACTCCAATCTCAATAAACTATACTTCGTAAACCTTAATAACTTGCTTTGCTACACGATTCCATATTGCAGCATTGGCTATGAACGCCACGCTGAGGAGCAAAAATTTATAATAAAAAACACTTTTGTGCTGCTTGAGGAAATGCTGTCATGTACAAAGGACATACATACATGCGTAACACTTGTCATCACAGAATTGGCTACAAGAAATATACAAGACATTGCCCGTTCCCATTCATACTACATTACATCATTGTGTGTGTGTGTGTCTACATATATTGGTACCTACACACACCATACGATGATTAGTCAGTCGGCAAAAAGGAGGAAACAATCATGAAATGGCATGGGTAGCTCACAGGATTGCAGTAGAGTAGTGAGTAATAAACAATAAGACTCAGTCAGCAGCATTATATATTTCCAACACATACATACAACAATATAGTAAGACTTCATTGTTAAAAAAATAAAATAAAAGAGCAAACAGAGAGAGAGAGGGAGAGCAAAAGCACAGTTGGCCATGCTTGCACGATACAAGAAACTAGCCAGAGGAGATTTACAGTTTTTCTTGATATTTTCATGTGTGAAGTGAATGCATGTGTGTTGTAGCAAGCAACAACGTAAGTTTTAACATGCTGTGTGTTCATATTTTGACAGGCTATATATGCCAGCCAACAAGCTTTCAGAACAGAACGTAACGCTCAAGTGTGACTATTATCGAGTATTGCTGTGGGCCATGCTATATAATACCTAACGAAAAAGGTTGCATTTGCTCTATAACATAACCAACAATGCTGCCGGTTGACCTGGTATACAATGTGTGTAGTATGTGCTATATGTAAGCACCACAAACTGACGAAAACTACATGATAATAATAAATACATGCATTCCAAATTCCAATGTTCCAAATGCAAATGTGGTCGGTCGGGAGTCGTAGTAGTAGTGTGTAGGAATGACGAACCGTTCTACTTTCATACAACTTCCATAAATATAGTAGTAGTAAGTATTGCAAAGTACATACGAAGAACATTTTGCCATTCCAAAATATGCTCCCACTCAACATATTATATCGCAAACACCACGTATAAAGAAATATACAGTGGTGTTGTTGGTTCATGCAGTTGTGTGCATGGTATTTAGTAGTTGTTGAAACCCATGCGAGAGTGATAGTGATGATGATGATGCGATGAATATATGATGATAATATATATCCTTTTGACGTTGCGTTGTTTGTGCAGGCTATTTGTAAAGCCAGAGAGAAAAGCCAAAACTATGTATGCATTATTATTTGTATGTAGGTTTTGCGGCTTTGTTTTCAAAGATAAGCAATAATTGAGCAAAAAAGCTTATACTATGTCTAGGCATGTATAAAATTTAAAATGAGAATAGAAAAGTATTGCAATTACCACGTGCTTCGACCTCCGCTTGATATTCCAGAAACTTAGCAGCCTCGAGAAGTGTTTCCAGTCCCATTATTGCAGCACGGCTGAGTACGGTGGAGATGGAATGAATACCTGAGTAATAAATGTGCTCTGTTTTTCTGTCCCGTGCTTTGCTGCTATGCTTTAACGCAACGCTGCTGCTGTTGATGGTGGTGGTGTGATGTGGTGATGAATCACGGTGTTGTTGGAAGTTGTGTTTTTTGTTTGTTTGTTTGCGCCAACCAAACCCCACGGTACAAAGACAGTGTCACAAAACAAGGTAGATTTCTTGAGAGAAAAAAACACCGAGCTGGTGGTGTTAATGATTAACTGACTTTGTGTGCTGTTTTGTTACTACACAAAGTTATTCACGGGGAAAGAGAGATATGTTTTTTTGGTTGGGAGATAGAATGAATTATGAAGATAATAACGTTGTTTATGATATTTAAAGGGTTTATTAATAATGATAATAATTAATCACTCGTTTGAGAACAAAACTAATATAACTGTAATTAATGGGGATGCACGGTTCACCGAGCGGGAATTATATAAATGGATCATGCGCTTTTACTGTTTTCACACTTTTAATTATGATTATTTTTTAAATAATAATATAATATATTAAGTCACCAAAACAAGTCAATTATTTGTTCTTGTAAACGCTGTGGGTGGGTGTGAACTTTGGGGGCAGCTTTGTATAGTTGTTTTTATTCACGAAATGAGTTTCGGCGATAGTAAAAAATTTGAACTTGCCGCGCGCGCACAATTTTTTCTTTGGAGAAGCGTTTTCTTTTTGCAAAAAAAACAGCAACAGCAGTACGTATTCGAATTCGTCCCCTTTTTCTGTCGAACAACGCGACTCTGGCGATGAATAAAAAGAGTGATGGCGACGGGAAACTACTTTTTTTGTCCTCGGGAGATTACGTGGTCGTCGTGATCCGCTAAATCTCTTGTCCTCTTCCAATCAACCTTGAAATTAAAAAAAAATTCAAATATTGTTTGTTTTAGCAGATTTTTAAAATTGTCACTTTTTCCCAAACTGTCCAATATATTATGTTTTTATCGATATTTTTTATGAGCTATATTACTATTTTTATGATCAATATTTGTTGACATATGCACATTGAGAAAAAAAATTATACAAAGAAAAAGAAATATGATTTTTGTATTTAAAAAGAATCGCAAGCGAAGAATTTTGTACTCGTACAAAAAGGATTCTGTGAATTTTATTTTGGGTATTGTGTCATACGTCAGTTGTTGCACAAATAACTATTATGATGATGATGATGAATAAACAGTACGTATTGAACTTGGAAAAGCGTATTATTTTTTGTCAAGATGAATTGAAAGTCTTTGTTCTAAATTGTGTTTTTTGTTTCTTTGTTGTTATCTTGATACTGTCACAAGTACATTACAAAGTGCTGAATGACAATTAATGCTACTCTCAAATTATTTTTAGGGTCAGGAATTTTTTTTGTTTGTATTTTGGTATAATGGCATAGTTCAGCCAGATGCATCAAAGATTCAGAAACATACATAAACCAATACCCAGGTTTTTCTCTTTTTTATGCCGCGCCGTCCAATTTCCTGTTTTTACCACGACGATTCAAGTTTGTTTTTGAGTTGTAGATGTTGTACATATATACAGAACCACCGTTTGCAACAAAGACGAGTGATAGAGAGAGAGAGAGAGAGAGAAAGAGATGGGAAAGCCTTCGTCAGAAAAGCTAAACTCAACCCGCAGCTTCTTCTTTCTTTTTTCTCCTTTTTACCCGTGTGTAAAATTATAATATAATATGCCTCTCAGAGCCAACGTGGCTTGCTCGTGTGGATCAATAAACCTCTTTTATCGATGGAATCCCTTGCTTCTGCTGGCTTCTTGCTTTGTCATGTGTTGTTGGTTGGCTATACCTAGTCTCTTTTGCCACCACACACACACACACACACACACACACACACACACACACACACACACACAGCAGCACACGGCGCGTATATACATATTTCAGCAGTATTTTATATGTACTTACTTTTGCTTTTTTGAGAATATTACAAGCTTTTGTACTCTAGTACAAGCACACATCACACCGATTCCACCGCGTAGTTGTAGTATGCGCAGTAATGATATACCATGTAGAGAGAGAAATACGAGGAACTTACAATATATCAGTTTTCTTTCGATTAGCAACCTTAGTATTACTTGGTAGCACAGAGAGTGTTATATGCGTACTTTTCTGGTTATTATTAAGTAGCGTAAGCAGCTTTATACTATTGTCGATTCTGCCTGTCTGTCTGTCTGTTGGAGCTCTAACTTTTAACTTTAGAAGGAATTATCTGATCTTCTTCAAATTTGGTATGTGAGTTCATTAGTTCACGAGCTTCTTTGCTATTGAAATTCAGATTTCCAAGTTTAACGGTTTGATGAATGTTAGATTTGATGATGATTTTATATGACCCTTGATTCTTGTCAAAAAATGTTATCGTAGAAATCGATAAAATTTGACAATAGGACCAAAAATATTATATTTGTTTTGGGTAATTAGTTCGTTAATTACCCTAATTTGCGTAAGTTAAGAAAATTTGCATATTTAAAAAAAATTGTCGGCATCGATGTAATTCGATATGCTGATTCTGATTAGGAATATATCGACGAATCAGTTTACGCTACTTCAATATAATGGCTGTTCCGGTTTATTATGGTGCACCTCGTGTGAGTGTGTAAGTAGCCATGTACGTACTTGAACACACACACACAGCAGCCCTTTTTATTCTTTTTATTCTTTTTATTTTCCTCTTTGCTTCGCTAAAAAACTATAGCTTTTTTCCTCTCTTCTCTTCGTCTTCTTGGGTTTCCTTTTACAACAACAGTTTTAAATGCGTTAAATTTTGTATGCATGTTTTGTATTATTTTTGTGTGTGGTTAAAAAGGTTACTATTATAGTATACTGTTTGTTACCGCTGCTGCTGCTGCTGTAGTAAGGAGGAGGATGCACAAGTTCTTTCCTTTCACCTTGCCTTGCTGCTATCCGTGTGCTTGTACGTACGCGTACCTTGGTACTATGATTATTATTACTTTTTCAACGTGAATATTTCAATGGAGCATTGGCAGTTGTTTCAAAAACAGTGAAAATTAATGGAATAACATGTATTTGGCTCTATACAAAGTTTGTACAGGAAAAAAAGCAGTATTAAAAGGAGGCATCGTAATCACTAAAATGAACAAAGTGGAAAAACTTCTTAAGAAACTCTGCTACCACTGATAATGATGATTATGCAAGAACAACAACAAGAAAGGACTTGCAAAAAATGGTTACAACAACAGGATTGTTCTTGTCTTCTTGTTGAACAAATAACAAATTAGGTTTGCACTCGACTGTTGTCTCAAAAAGTGCACATGAGCTTAATGTTTTGTTCAATGGATTGTTGTAATGCGATGGTAACTTTCCTTGCACTTGACATCTACACGCTCGACATTGTAAGCTCCAACTTATAAAACAATGTTCCAATATGTTTAGTTCCAACTGACAAGTTATTTGTTATTAATTATTGGTGCTGCTGACCATGACGAGAGATAAATACAGTTGGAATTTTTTTGGGAGGAGGAGAGGGGCCCTCTCAGGGGGCTATCGCTTTCATTTATCAGAAAGCTATTTATTCTTGTCTCATGTGACGAGGAAGATTTTATTTTTTATGAAACATTTTAGGTTTTGTTTCCAAGAACGAAAATGTTTTGATATTTTATTTTGTTGAAGAATTGACAAACTTCTTGTGGAAATGGGCTTCAATCCAAACTTTCAAGATGTTTTTTTTAGTGTCAGCTTTGTTTTTCAAAAGTATTAATAAGACTGTTCTGCTGCTGCTACTCTGATGATGATGTTGCACTTTCCTTTTTTTTACTTTTCCACGAATAGTACACTTTTTATAATTAGATTTGGTTTTGTTGAATAGCCCAAATTAAATGATGATGTTTTTTTTTGGGTTTTCCCTTTTCTCTCTGGAAACTGAACCAAAAAAAAGTTTTCCAGGTGAAACTTTAAAAACAATCGATGATGTTGTTTTGTATATTGTTCAATTCTCTTTGTTGTTTTGTATATTGTTCAATTCTCTTTGTTGTTGATGGCTATTTTTCTTTAAAGGCAATGAAAATTAAAACGTAATGAAACTGGTGTAGCTGGTTTTGTCCTTGTTTTTATTATTATTAATTTATAACATTATGATGAGCAAAAATATTACTTGGGGTTGTGATATGTGTTGACATATGTTTTGCAGTTTAGTATTATTGTTTATTTCCGTTTCAATTAAAGTACGCATGAGTTATGCAACCTCAGCAAATATAAAATTTGAAGGTGAAGTTTACTGTTATTGATGTCGTTAAAGTATACAACACATGGATTTCTCTTCCAACTCACCAGAGTTTATATAAGCAGCATTCCACTGTTGCCAAAACAATTAACTTATTTTATATTTGTGTACTCAAGGGCATTCACTAGAAATAATGTCTATTGTCAGCGAATTTTCAATAACTGACACACATTCAACATCACAATAACAAACCAAATCTCTTCCAAAAAAGACAAAAATGTTTTGTATTGGTGACGTGACGTAATCACGAAAATCCTATACGTATTATTAATTTTTTTAATTCATAAAAATGCCAAAAAATATACCTCCTATTTGTATATTCTACACATTTATATTTCAGATAATTTCAATTTTCCCGTGCTAAAAATATCTTCTTTTTTCATAGGTATATGGCGACTTATTACTTTCTCCCGGAAGTACTAAGGTTATTGCTTTGCAAAATACTTTGTACTCTTCGGTTTATGCATAGATCCCACTCTGTTTCCTTTTTTGGTAATACGCAGGGAACTTTTGAAAAATTGGTGAAAGCAATGCGTTTTATTTCAATTTTGCCTGATATCCTTGGAACTACTTATTGGTTTGTTTACAAGCTAGACATCGCACACCTGACCTACCCTATTCTCTTTTGTTAACTTTCACTGTCAGCTACATACAAAGTGCAAAGTACATTCACATGATAATAAATAGGTACGTATCGTATGTACCTACATTGCAATGTCTTTTGCTTACAAATGAAAGTTTTTTTTACGAAACATAACGTTTTACGTTTCATTTAGAGAAAAGGTATTTACATGAAATTGGGTTTTGGCAATTCTAAAGTTTTCAAGTAGGTATGTGTGCTAATATATATTATGTATGTAATCACACAAGAAATTAAACGGCCACAAAAAAAGTGTGCTACAACAATAATCTAATCAAATTTGCAGAAGAGGGTTTATATACATAATTATATATGTGTAAATTTGATGAGATGAAGCTATACCTATTATTACATTTACGTAACTTTTCCCCTTGTCCCTCATTCAACCAGTCATGATGATTTTATTTGTTCATCCATGAATGTTTATGAATTTCCTACTCAAACTTTCCAAAATTGCTACTACTCATGTTATAAATAATATATTTCTTGCATTAGCAGATTTACTTCTTTTTTTCTATCGAAAATATTTTCTGAATGATGTGAGGATGATGGTGATCAGAAGGAGGAGGATTCCACTTGGATGAGATGATGAGCTTATAGAGTCCGTTTTCTCTCTGTCTAATAATGATGCTGCACTTATAAAGCGTCAGCTTTTGTTGATCAAGATGATCATGATGATGATCATGCTCATGAGCTCATGCCTCTCTCGTGTATTAAAGTGTAGCCAACCTTTTACTGATGCTGATGCTGATGCTGCTGCTGCTGCTGCAGCCTGTTTGTTGTAGTAGTACAACAAACAGGAGAAGAGAATCAGTTTCAAGAAGTGTCAAAAGTTGTACATGTGTCAGCTGAAAAGTATTAAGCTTGTAGTAGTAAGTTGGTTTTCCTTTCCTACTTCTAAACCATGCTTGTATGCAGGCAATAGTGGTAGGTAATGTACAACATACGTACTTGCTATTACGACTTACCAGCAGTTGTTATTATTGCTGATGATGAGATGATGATAATAATGATGGAGGCATATATACCAAGTCGGATGTGTTGTTGTGGATGTGGCTCTTATATACGTTTATGCATAATCCATAGAATGGGGAGTGTTTTTGATAGTCATGAAGTAGCGAGTAGTATGACGCTATATATTAATATGCTGTGTGTGTTTTTTTTGCTTACTTGGAAGGAAAAAAGGGTTGATGGTGAGAATTACTTAATGTTGTAAATGTAATGATGATGATGATGAATATGATGATGATGCTACCACGGCAGTATTAGTAGTAATACAAGTTGTTTGTTTTGCTTCTGTGTCGTCCCTGTCGTTGTACTGCCTTTTTTTCTACAATGAAAAGTTGTTGATGATGATGATGATGATGATGATGTGTTCTTCTTCGTATTTGCTGTGTGAGCTTTTGCCTTTTGCAAGTAAGTCTCTCTCTCACTCAATCAGATATTGGGTTTTTAGCATTAAAATGTGTGTCTATGCATCTCTCTCTCTGGTGGTTCTTTTTCTGCTGATAATTCCGTAATTTCTTTTGGCCAACAGAGTTATAACAACTATGCCGCAGTAAAAAAAAATGCTATTTTCTGAGTAAAATGTGCAAATATATTTGGTTATCAGGAAAAAAGTAATATTCTTTGAGTACTGCCTATTATCAAATTTGTCAGGTTTCAGCACGAGTTGCTTGTGGTTTAATATTATAAATATTATAAATATATTTATATACCTATATAAAATATTATGCATATGAGAAATGTGTACGTTTTGCATGTGTTATAAATGTACTACAAGTATTTGCATTTTATAATTGATATAATATATATAGCATGTAAAAGTTTGTTAAAAAACTATATGGACAGTTGGATTGTTGGAACTGGATATATATATTTGTTTTTATAGAAAGAAATTTATTTTGATATAAAATACTCACTTTTTGGGATTTTTGGATCTCTTAAGTCGCAATTCTCTCTATTGCATCATCAACCTTTTTTTATTATCACTTGTGTCTCGCTCTGGATTAGTGGAGTGGCATTATTTCCTGTTCTTTATTATTATTTTTTCTCTGTATTCCCAATAGTTCAGTAATAATTTGGTACTTTGTTTTTTTTTTGAGAAAAAATTGAATTGAGCTTATGAAAATCTTTCAAAAGCTAAAAAAAATAACTGGTTCTCTTGGAAACGCATTCGATTTTCAATCATTGCTCAGTTTTCTTGTAAGTGGAAAGTAGTTGGTCTTTATCTGCTCTTATCTGTCTCACCCTGACCAGCTCTTTTGATGCAATAGAAGAATTCCTTTAAGAGTGACGTTTGTCCAAAAATGACGACGTTTGGGGATGATGATGTTGTTGAGTTGAGGTTGTTGATGGCAAACTCTACTACTCTCTTCTCTTCACTACTGAGCCATGTTTAGTTCGTTGGTGGAGTGTGGATAGTGTGGATTCAGAAACTGATCAATAAAAACAACACAATTCTCTTTTATAACTCCATTCTGTGTGTTGTTAATTCGTCATTGCTATGATAAAGGCTGTGCTTGATTCTCAGCGGCGATGATGATCAATAAGGAATCTGGCGACTCGTCTAAAATTGCTGCTGACGACGAGGTTGATACGTTGTCTATGCAAATGACTTGTTGTTGTTTCTGATTATGAATATTATGAGGGAGAGCAGTCGTGGGATGAGTAGACATTTATATGCTTCTTGAGTGTACGTGGAGGATATATTATTATTATTGTTACAGCAAATGCTCTTAACACGGAGAAAATGGTGTTAAAGCAGTATAATAATCAAATCATTCAACGGATGTGTAACAAACAGTACTACTGCTGAAAGTTTTTTTTTAATAAACAAAGTTCCATACAACATGCACGTGCTAAATTCACTTTTGACTCTGCCTCTCTCTCTCTCCTCTCTTCTCTCTTTTTTCCTCTTCTCTCCCTCTCGGAATATGTGTGAGTCAGGATAACTGAAGTAATGTATTGCGTTTTTTTTCTCTCACTTGGCTCACAATTGTACTATCATCATCAGCACTCTCTGAAAATAAGTGACATCCTCCTTTTACAAAAACCAAGATATGGGGACAAGCTCTCAAATGAGTGTCATTGAATCATATAAGAGAGAAAAGCGTTCAAAGTTCATCCAGCTTCCGATACTCTCAAAAAAATATGCGCACACAAAACAAATAACACCCTCTTTACACACACAAAATGTTTTCCAACACAAAAAAAACTGATTTGGAATTAAACCCCTCTTTTATTATTATTTTTGTCCACACATTGCAAGTTTTTAAAAAAAAAACAATTCAAGAGAAAGAGTTTGTAACAAATAACACGCACTATTGTTATAAAACTTTTGTTGATTTGTTGACCACTTTTTTTTTCCTTGGACACAAATAACCAGGCTCCTTTCACCTCTTATTTTAAGGCAGGGAGAAAGCTACATATGTTGTGCAGTGTGTAGTAGTAATAATAATAATCAGCATATATAAATTTATTTTATTTTGGAAAAAAAATTTGTCCAATACTTCCTTCAAGTCTATATAGCAAAAATGTGTGTGAGTAAAAAGGGGAAAATTCTTCTTCTTTTTTGTAAAAACACAAATAAGTGTTGTTTTTGTTGTTGCTGCTGCAAAATAGCTGAGTTCAGTTTCAGATTTTGCCGAGTATAAAGTTGTCAGTCTTATTTCAAGAGATAGAAAACATTGGATAATTTCTCAGTGAAAACTATTTTTACGTGAAAAAAATCACTTTGGAATATAAATTGTTGTCTGTGTTTGATTTTGTTGTTGTCTGTTAACTGCACAATATATATTTTTTATAATGTGTGCACTCACAATTAAACTTTTTCTGCTGCTTTGCTTCTTATTTTTTTCTCTCTCTCTCTCTTTCAACTTTACTTGTAGAGATTGACTTAACTCGAGAATGAATCAAATTGGGATGTGCTCCTACAACAACACATGAACAATGTTCACAAAAAATGTGTTTTTTCAGAAAAATGCGCATTCATCTGTCATAGACATTATTATAGGCTTATGTTCACTGTGTGTCAAAACTTGATTTGTTTTATAATATTTACCACATGTATCACAAAATCACAAAAAATCAACTTGAAGCTGAGTCCACACACACACACACACATACACAATCAAAAAAAGTCATTCACCACCACCACACCTAGTAAGTCAGTACATAGCATAATAAAATATGTAATGTAATAGTAGTCATGTGTGTAACTATGTTTACTATTACATGGAGAACGACAGGGCACACGGAGAGAGAGAAATAAAAATGTATTTGTCTTTAATGTACGACGTGCCGTTATAATGTGCAATAATAAATTTTACATGGAACAAGTAGTATAAATAATTCTTAAAGAATCAGTCTGTTTATTACTATTATAATAATAATAATATTATTAGCCTTAAAACTTAGTGTGTGTGTAGTAAAGTTTTAAAATGCTCTACTTGCTAATAATAATAATAATGGGATCTCCTCTCTTTTTTCCTCTCCTTTTTGCTTGTACCTTTATCATTAGCATTAGAGCTATGTATAGATTATATATTATGTGTAATATATGTATTTGTGTAGAAATGGTAGTAGTAATAATAATATATTAGTGTAGAGTAATTAGAGTAACAGTAATAGAAATATATTAATAATTAGCTTTGATCACGTGGTACCACCACCACTACTTTACCATTCTATCCGGCCTCGTTGGCTACTGCATGGAAACTGACAGGAGCTGCCTAGAGCGTGCACAGTCAACACAACATACATGCATACATTAGACATCTCGATTCTCCACTACTATACACTATCATCAGAACGCTTCATCCTTACACAAAGCCCGTATACCACCACTTTAGTATTCCAACCAAATAGAAATGGGTTGTAATATCAAAAATGTGTGCTGTATATATGAGCTTCACAGGAGGAGCAGCAGCAGCAGGCAAGCAGCATTATTTATATTATAAGCAATACGAGCACTCTAAAAGTTGAGCAGCATCGCATCATCATCATCATCATAGGGGCAACAACAGCATAATCGTCGTCGTCGTCTCTCTCTCTCCCTTTATAACGAGCATGCAGGCAGAGTCGAGTCGACGAAGAATGTGTAGACATCATCATCGTAGAAAAACACACGTACACATGCAACCCATGCTTGTTTTTTTTTCTTCTCTCCCTCTGAACACTACCTAAATGCACATAAGAGTTCATTTCATCAACAACATTCAACTTGCAACAATACAATATTTGGTGAGTGAGTCAAAGTTTTTGCTGTTGATACGACGTCGAGCCGATGAGGATGGGATGTTTTTATATCCACAATGATGTGTGCGCATATACCTACCAAATAACTAGCATCAGCACACAACACAACAAAAGCTCAGCAGACCATATATATATATATGGTATATATATTATTATTATAAAAAAATTTCATGTGCTTGCTGCTTTGGCTGGCTTATGTGTGGGGATATATAGTAGTAGTAGTGTAATAATAGGTAGTGGAAAGAGAGATAGGGAGAGAATAAGAAGCAAAAGAACGAGAGATGGAGAGTAAGAGAGAGAGAGAGAGAGAGAAGGGCAAAATAAGGAACTTTTCCCCGTGCTCGTTCACTGCACAGCATGTCACTATAAACGCCTTCATAAAATGGTATTGCTCTTATTTATATTCTATTGTGTGAGTGTGTGTTCCCTGTAGTCACTCTGAGCTAAAAACATGGTATTATTCCATGCAAACCTGCAAGCATGCATGCATTCACTACTACTACTACTACTACTACTACTAGTTCTACTACTACCACTACTACTCACTCTCTCACGATAATAATAATAATAATAATACAATATACATGCTTCTTGTTCTTCTTCTCTCTCTCTCAGCTACAAAAAAAGCATGGCTTCACTCTTCGTTACCGTCATCAGAACAAAACATGCTTTTACTAGAGAGAGAGAGAGAGAGATGTGTGAGCGTGTTTGTGTGTGATTCAGCAGCAGTATAGTAGCTTTTCTCCTCTTGGCTTCTCTCTCACTCTTCTCCCAAACTAAAAAATCTCTTTGCTCAAATTCTATTTGCTTGCTTTGCTGCCTCTCTACACTTATGTATTTTTTTTCTCTGATCTCTCTTCTTCCACAATTCTCCCTGCCTGTATGAATGCCTTATGTTTGGTGATTGTGCTTGTGGTGGTGATGTGGACGATGATGATGATCATGATCATGATGACGATGAATTGGATAAAGTAGGAAAGGCAAGCTAAGCAAGGCTCTCTCTCACATCACACAACATGCATAGCAGCAGCAAGAGAAAGAAGTCTTCTTCAGATGGTTCTCGGAGGCTGGTTTCAGAAAATGGTTTTGATTGCTTGCAGGTTCTTCATCCCAGGCAAAAGAAGCTCATATTTTTTTGCACTCATCTTCTTCTACCACTACTACTTGTGTGTGTATGCAAGCATGGAAGCCTCTCTCTGGTTTTTATTCCCCCACCACATCCCATCATCATAGGTATAGTCAGGCCACCATACCACCAAGCAAATAGATAAAATAATACAAAATGCTCGTTTATGTATATCAGAGGAGGAGAATACAGTTTTTTGCTTTTTACCTTTTTTTTACACGTAGCCTCTCTCTCTCTCTCTCTCTCTCTCTCTCCTGTTATAAATGAACATGAAAATGTTCAGCATGCATGGATGTCATGCACATTTTTTCTACAGGGAATACCTACATACAACATAAAAGCATGTTTACATAGTGTGCTGCTATAAGACTATATGACTGAGAAGCCTGCTCTTGGAAGTGCTCTCTCTCTCTCGACTGCTCTGATGCGATGGTACTGGAAGATTAAAATGAAATGCGTCCTTCTTAGATTATATTACCATTTAATCCATATGCATCCATTTGTATAGCTTTATATTATTATTATGTAAGTGATATATTCCAGACCAGAGACAGACATATCTATAGAGTTTTGAGTCGGTCATATTTAAAATGAATGCACTTGAAATGCCACCATGAAATAGGGACATTTGCCTATCTTTGCTCTCTCTCTTTCTCTCTTCTCTTGAGAAAAAAAACAAGTGAACAAGTGAACTGTGTGGCATGCTAGTTTTGACAATATAGATTTTTTTTATCCCTACCCACAGCCAGTTAAACTTGCCACTATTTACGGTTTGTTTTCATATGTAGATATGCAAAAGAGAATACTATTATGCATAAATATTAGTTGTTATTATAGACTTTCCGTGTTCAGTGAGAAATAACAAGTGTGTGTGCTGGCAAAAGCTGTCATCATCATCATCATCATCAGCTCAGCATTAGCAACAGCATCATCATGATTGCATGAAAACAATTTTGAGAGAGAGGAGCAAAGAACTCAAGTGACTCAACGAACGAATATATATAGCAAGCAAAAGCTCAAGCTTTTAGTAGCAGTCGAGGAGATGATAGAAAGGGAGGCAAAGAAGACGTGGCCGTGGTCAACAACTGCTTGACTGGAAGCAGTAGTAGAAGTAGCATAGCAGCAGCGCTTTATCCTTATATTTTGCGTACAATCCACTTTTACGCAACATCTTATTCTTGTTGTACTTTTTATCTACGGAATGGCCAATTCAACGGAATCGGTTTGCTTAAAAAAAAAATGGTTAGGTATATGTTGACCAAAGTAGGGATATATATATGTACATGTATTTTACTTTTTACTATGGTTAAAGTAAGCTACCGTAAAGGTGAAAGGAGGAGGAATCAAGATAGCATGTTTTATGAGGTATATGAAAAAGCAGTGCTTATATACTTAACAATCAAGACAAGAAAATTTAATTTATTGTGGCATGGATGGAGGCAGGTTCAAATGGGAATTTGTAACTTACTCAACAACAGCGTTCTCCCTTAACATCAAATAGGATGTTCTGGTCTGTCAAAAAAAAATTTTGGAGAAAATAAAATGGACTGTGGGAAAATAGATGATGTATGCCTACATACTTTATTATTTGCTTTATACTTTGTTATAATGGGAGCTTGGCTAGATTAGATCTGCTGCTGCTGCTGCTTTGGCTACATATAAAATACGCTATAAAGTTTAGAGGACTGGCAAATGTATTTAAAATAAAATTATTTATTTCTCACTTCCAAACCAAATGATATCATCTCCAGCTCTGAGTTTCAACCTTAATTTGTATTTGAATTACTATGATAATTATTTTGACATTTAATTATCATAGTAAGTTAAGGAAAGGTTAATAGTATTATGTTTCACACGTGGACAATTATTTTTTAAGGGTGACTTTACTTTAATCTGGGGCTCGGGTTTTTAAGCTAAAACCTAAACGCTCATCGCTTGTTTCAGTCCATGTCGGAGGAATTATCATATCACTTCTTATTGTCATCCATGTCGTGCAAGTAAATTCGCTGGATATGCTGCACATGAAATAAAATATTTTGCCGACATTTTTCCACGACTGAGTACGGAGATGGAGACTACGTGGGAACAATTTGCGCTGCTGCATGTGTTTTTTTTTGTGAAACGTGTATATCATTATGATGATGATAACGATAAATATTTATTGTGGTGTCTGGTTGGAAGGTTTACGAAGAGCGAATGGAAATGATTACTACTTTTTTAAATGTTTATTTGATTTGGTTTTGTTCGAATGAACGATAGTATTTAAAAATCCACCAGGGTTTTACTATACATCAAATGTGACATGACAAACATACATACACCTAGTATTCCATTTGGAATCCCTGCCATAAATACCGAGTAACAGCGATATTATAAAAGCGAGGCAGCTTGTTTTTGTACAATGTACACATCACATCACCCATGATTGCATGTTTTTAAAAGTAAAATTAGCAAATATTTCAGGTCCAGAAAGATAAAAGGATATCGAGATGACAGGGTGTAGTAGTATGAGTGTGTGTGATGATGATGATGATGATGATGGACCATGTTCCCGTGCGTGCGTACAATTTTTTCCAGGAATACTTTTGTACGTGATTTAGGTGATTATACATAATATGATGACGAGTGAGGACGACAACACTTTTTTTTTATTCAATGTGCAACGCAAAAAATGGAGTTGGGAGAGATATGTAGAGAAGTAAAGCAATCAATCACTTTAAACCAGCATAATAATTTGTGGGTAAAAAAAAGTAGTCAACAAATTTGCCATATAGCTCATCTCCATGTACTTTTTTTTATCCAGAAGGTCATGAAACCAAAGCAGAGGAGTTGCACGTGTTTTTTTCTTCTTCATGATGATAATATAAATAATAATAACAATGGCAAAAGTTACATGTGCTATTCACGAATAATTGTGTGGAATTAAAAATCACGTAAACGTATTTGCTAACTTTAAAATGATCATCGATATAAATAAATACAAAAAAGTAGTATATAGCAAGTGGATGAGTTGGTCACTTATCATGATTATGATTATATGATTTTTTTTCCATTGAATGTGTGCTAAACAACGTCAACTGTTTCAAGTACTGTGATGCTTCTGCTGAGCTGCTGCTCCTGTTAACTGTTATCATAATTATTTCCCCTTCAAAAGCCATATCACATGATGACCTCCCACATAGAAATACATACCCTTTTCTCTGCTACCTGCTTCTCTCTTTTCTGTTTTTACACCTACACATTTTTATTTTGTTGTCAAGTCAAGATGAAGGGTGAAACAATGGTGAAAGCATCATCACAAGAAAATACGCAAATGAAAAACAACCATCCTGCTGACAAATAATGATGTTCCATTTTTTTGCAGAAATAATGTGAGCTAAACTTTTCCCTTTTGACAAGTTTATTCTATTCAAATAACCTGAGATGATTGATTAAAAGCACTTGTAGTAAAAACCTGCGTTTATCGTTCAAATGGTGATGGATGAGCATGATCAGTATTTTGTGGTATTGTGCACATTCCATTTGCATTAGTAAGTCATTCAATCCTATACTAATATCTTGTTATACATTTATGCAGCCTCAACAAAAAAAATAAATCTGTAAGCTGTGGGCTCAGCGAATTTTTTTTCTGCTGAGAGCATCTAGCAAAACATGCTTAACTAATAATCTACATTAATATTGTATTTATGCAAGTTGATACATTACACAATCTATTTTTTTTGGGGTCAGGCTGCCAAAAAATAATAATAATGTTTTTTTTGCTTATTATTAAAACTTCCTTCCTCCTCCTCATCAAAAGTAATAATATTTGTCAAGATTGACCAGCATATCAATGGGTTTATTGGGCGGTTTGCCACGATATTATTATTGTTGGTTGGCTGACATATCAAATATTATTTGTACTTTTGTACACACACACACACACACACACACAATGCACAGCAATTATGTAAAAGTGTGAAAGAGAAAACCAGTTGGAACGGATGCTTTGACCACTTAAGGTGGTGTTGCTACTACAAAATTGAAAACGCTTGAATAATACTATAACAGCACATTATATACACCATTTCTATAATAATGGGAACTGACTTTGACTCAGTGTCGGCAGCATTGGTTGTAGTAGTAGTAGCACTATAAAGAGAGAAAAAGTTTTGCCTGTGCTACCTGAATTATTTGTGTTGCTTAAGTATGTATGCTAGGTGATGGGTATGCAAGTATAGCCGGTTTAAATAAAAAGAGCGTCTTGTATGTGTGTTCCCTCTCTCGAGTCTTGAAGAATAATTAAATCAAATTCCCTAACATATACAAACTCTTGACATTTACTGGCTTCTTTGGTCAGGTCAGGTTACAGATCAAAGGACATGGCTAAAACATTGGTCGTAACAATAAAAAATAAAAGAATGATTTTTTTTTTTCACAAATCAATTTATTTTATTTAGTATTTTTTTGCATGTACTTTTGTATGAAATTCTAGTCATATATATATATTCAAGTCAAAGCTGTGTGCATGTGTGTTTGTGCCTTGGCAATATTTGCAGAGCTACCACCACCGCTGTATACTGAGGAGGACAGAAGAAGAAAAAAAGTGTATAAAAAAAGGTGCAAAGATATTGAGGGTACAAAAACTCTGAAAATGGTTTAAAGCTTTTACTGGTGAGAAGGTGCAATTTGAGTTGTTGTTGCTGTTGCAGTTGTTGACTTTGAAAACAACCTTTGCCAACGTGGTTCAACAGAAAATCACATGCGTGCTGGAGTCCACTGTGGCTTGGTTGAAATTACATTGCCTCTGTATGTTCATGATGACTGTTAAACATATACAGCTATTTCGCTCCGTGTAGTAGTAATAATAACGCATGATACTCTCTCCGCATGTGTTATAGTATAGTTAGGTAACTATATAGCAACCATGCAATATACCGTGATCCGGTTTTCCAAAACACTTTTTTTACCCTGTATATCATTTTGTATGCTCTATGTATATATATACCTATATGTCATATGATGTAGTATAAATCCATGTTATACTTCATTTCATAGGCATCTTTCCACACTTGCTCATATAAGCTCAAACTCTAAATGATAAGCTACATTTCTAAATAAAAGGGTATAGAGCGAGAGAGAGAGAGAGAGAGAGAGAGAGAGAGAGAGAAAACTCAGATTCTTGGTTCGTTTGGTCGGTCGGTCGGCTCCCTCCCTATTTCATTCGTTCGTTCCTCCATCCATCCATCCATTCTATCTCTGTATATCTAACTTTGTATGTATATATATATTTTTTTATTATTTAACAGGACTTAATACGAAAAATATATATTCATAATTTTCTGTGCACCAGCAATGTGGTGGCTTTATATATACGAAAGTACACAGTCCACACACATATACACCTATTTCCAACTCCATGTGTGAAATTATATCGACAGCAGCAACAGGAATACCAAAGTAACAGCGTAATCTGGTAAAAAGAATTGTAAGCTCTCTCTCTTTCGTTCAATATATCTCGCTGGTTATAATAATAATACCATGGCAATGTCGTTTACACATTTGGAGATTGCCTAAAATGAACACAAAAACCATAGAAACTTTGTGCTTCTCGTTTGTATGATAGTGGATGCGTGTGATAAATGTTTGGAATCGAGACTTTTTTTGCTGGTTTTACCTCTTCTTCTTTTCCATCCATCCATCCTGTGTACTTTAAAAAAAATCATTATGATATTTTTGCCTTTGGCTCTAAGAAAATATGTTTACCTTAGAATATATTCTCTCTCTCTCTTTCTATCTCTCTAACTTCTTCTATTCATCGACAACCGTGTATATTCATGGCTGTTTGATGATGATACTACTGAAGATCGGGATGGCATGGTTTGTGGTGGAAGTGAGGTGAATGCTGAATTGCAAGAATGCGTGAATGTGTACAAATGCTTTACTTACCTATTACCAATAATACAACCACATTGTATGCAGATTCTCTCTGTCTCTTTTCTGTTGCTACACGCCTGCTACTACTACTACTAGTACTTCTACTACTACAAATGAAAATGAAACACAAAAACCCAAGCCGTTTTGTTGTTGTGTCTGTTATACGAGCACACACACACAGTCAAGTGAGTGCGGGATACAAAAACGGCGATGTGATCGTGAATATATAGCTAGTTTATTTTTCTCGTTTGCCCTTCATATACCCTCTTGCCTTCGTTGGTTCACTCACATCAAAATCAACCGCATCATTTCGCTTGTTCACTCGCATTATTACCATCAACTTTTTCATTATTTTTATATCTTCTCGACTCACACTCCTACTCGCTTCTTTTCTGTGGTTTTTTTTATATTCTCTCAGCAATATAGCATCATGACGATGCTCAGAATTAAGAGTGAACTTTGAAGACGAAACAAGAGTAATTTTTTTTTCATTTTTGCGTAAATTTATACTTTGTTGTTGTTAATTCCAGTTTCAATTTGACTTGAGTTTCAGCAAAAAATACATATTTATTTTCACACAAAATATATATATCTATCTTAATGAACATCCTTTTAGTAAAAAAAAGTCAACAATATTTTATAAATTCAGTCGAGTTAGAGAGAGAAAAAAAACACAAAACAAGAGGAGAGACATGCGAAGTTTTTTTGTTGTTGTTTCAAAAGAGAAAATAAGGGTTTCTTCGTTAGTGACATGCACCAGTAACACCGTCGTCCCTCTCTTCTTGGGAACCGTCTTTTGTTTGTTGTGCGTCGAGACATTTTTCAAACAAAAATTGTCTAAACATTGTTGCTCTTCTGCTTCTCTAATGATAATATGACAGTATGACAACGCCATTGGCGGTAGCAAATAAAATAATGGCGATGATATATTGTTTCGCTTTTTTGGTTCAAGTAACAACACAAAAATATGTGTGTTGGTGACTCTTTCGATATGAAATATAAAAAATAATAAATGGATGAAAAAAAATTCCTTATAATATTTTGAGAGATTATTATTATTATTATTATTATTATATATTCTGCAGTAAAAGAATTAGGAAATGGACTTTATGGCACGATGAACAGCGTAATCACCCTTTTTCTCTCTGCTTTTTCCAGTTCCATTCCACATCATAATAATAACCAGATTCCCTCTTCTCCGTCATATTATAATTCTCATGTAAAATAGTTCTACTACATTTAGTATAGTGCTTTTTTTCTTTTCTGAACGGAGATTGGTACCAAAAAAAGGTCTAATCGAGTAATGTATGTTTGTTTCCCTTTTTGTAGCTTTTTTTTGAAGACGAAAGAAGAAGAAGAACGAGAAGCGTTTCTGAAGCATGAAAACTCATTACATATAATAATCACTTGACTATCTTCCCAAAAAAAGAGAGAGAGAGAATGATTCTTACAACAAAACAAAATGATGTATAGGCATCATCACATTGCAGCAACGTGTACAACAAAAGCTGGGAAAACAGGCAACGTGTAAAAAAGAAGAAAGATTCTCTTTATTTAAATTTATATATAAAAAAACAATATCATTGACAGGTTAGTGAGCTTGTCAAAAACACTTGTGATATAGTTCCATGTTGAGATGGTTGGAAACATTGGTATGTATGTATGTATATAGTAAAGCAGATAGAGTGACCTGATGATATAAAAGCACATTTATACTAATAGGTAATATGATAGTACATCAAATCCAGAATACACTGCTAAATAATTGCACGCTGTGTGCTTATCAGTTAACAGTTCTATTAATGATGATGTGTGCATATGTGTGTGGTGTGGAATTGCAAAGCCAACATGTGACATGATCATCATCATCGTCATGATGACTACTATGACGTTTGCGATGCTGACTATAAGCTTGTGTTATGTGGGGTGGTGGTGGTAGTGGTAGAGTGATACGCTTCATCATATTTATTATATATTTTCTTTTGCATATATATAAAACTTCTTTTTTTTATATTAAAGTAGGCACTATGTATTATCACGCCGAAGAGCTTTGCCTTTTGGGATAATGTTGCACGTTGTTCTGCTCCTCCTGTCATTTTGAAAGAAATTTTTTTAGAGAGAGAGATACAGAGAGCCATAAGTACAAACTAACGCTCTTTTTCAGTTATTATTTTATGGTGGTGGTGGTGGTGGTGGTGGTGGTGGTGATAACATGAGATGTTTTGTTATCCCTGCCATGCAGATGATAGTTGTCTGTTGTCTCCCCTATACATTTTTTTGTGTAAAGTATAAAAAGGCATTCCCAAAAACACATTCTCTTTTTTAGGTGGACTTGTTCACTCGTCTGCTCTGATGATACTTTTTGGCTCGTCTCTTTGTTGTTTTATTCTTGAAAAAGCTGTGTGCTCTTCGGGTACAATGTGCTCGCAGCGTGATTTTCTTGAACAAAAACATGCTTTCCTCTCATACCAAACCATGTATAAAGCAGCATCGGGGTATGTGTATTCACTTTATCACAACCAAGCATGGGGAGTGTTGCTGCTGAGGTTTAGGCGTTCAATGTTTAGCGCAATAGCATACATTGGCGTTATCCTCATCATGGAATCCGTAATCCAAGACATGTTATTTGATAAAATGTATTCGCCCTGTGCTATTTTGTAGCATTTTAGGCCATGTGGACTTTTGTAAAAAAAATTCATATATATAAAGCTTAAGGCAGTACTTGAATCTTGCATGTTACATATCAACTTGTATAACAAAAAGTGGCATTAAAGCAGTGGAAAACAACAATTCTGACAAAAGCTCAGGCAACACAACGAAGTAAGGAATTCCCTCTCGCTTGAAACTAGTAATGTGAGTATTATTCTTACAACATTGGATGGTATTCGGCATAGCTATATGTTCATGCATTCTACGTAATACACATTCGGGTATAATGCCACATGGAAACAAAGACGAGATACACATGAAACAAAATTGACAGGAGGTTTTTGTTGTCAAATTGGTCATGGGTCGTTTGAGGTAGTGTCATGGAGCATGATGGTATGTGCTTGTGTGTGTGTGTGACTTGGGCATGTGTATTTTTTTGTAGCGTAAGAAGAAGTAGTTTATGCCTCATACAAGAATGTCGTCTTTTAAATAGCTGAAATCATCTCATTTGCTTCTACTTTTGCTGTATGGATGGATCCATCATTATTCTTTGGGAAAAAAGTGTCCTTCTTCTGTCATAATTTGTCAGCAAGACCAACAAAACAGACAAAAACAAATATGCCCTTAATTCTTGCTCTTCATTTTGGACTTTGGAAGAAAAAGAATGATGATGATTATTATTATGATGATGGTAATGACAGAGAAATATTTAGACAATCCGTCTCTATGGTATTATTACTATCATTATTACCATTATCATCATTACTCCAAGAAGCTCATCTTTATTTAATGGCATGACGATCATCTCAAGATGACACTTTCCGAGGAATGTGATATGATGTGGCATTATATAAAAGCACGTCACATTTTATTTAGGTTACTAAACACTGCAGTTTACCTAGTAGATAAATTTTATAGGGACTAAATTAATACGCACAGTTGAATCTTATTTACACAAATAACTTTGTACTCATGCTTCAAAAGGTTAAATTTATTTTAAACATATTGGAAAAACTAAATGACCTTGACATTTCCTTGTGTTGTGAGTATATACATTATGTTTGTATATTGTATAAAAATTTTATTTGAATGTTTCCAGGAATGTCAATGCCATGATTAATCGACTTTTATCTCAAAAGCACACATTAAAACTCTCCACTACTGACTGACTATTGTATGGATTGTACACACGCGAGGAGATCGAGATGTACCAATGAATAATAATAATAATAATGGAAGTTAGAATTCTGAAAAAAAAGTGGTGGACATAATAGAGTAAATTTTTACAAAGATGCATGGTCCGTGTAGCACACCATCACCAATCTATCCATATATACCAACCACCACCACCACCACCATCATCATCATCATCACCACCACCACGAGATGAGATGAAATGAAATGATGAAAAAAGATAAAATAATGGGATTGACCGTGGCCATGACTCGTCGATGGAGTAGTAGTGGTCGTGGGGATGATGATGTTCATTTTTACTTGTTTGTGAGCAAAAGCACTTGGGGATAATGCTGGGCTGAGATTCTCTCTGTTTCCCTTTCGTATCAAAACTTTGTACATATTCAATATTATGCATGTTGACTGTGTGTGTAGTAAAATTGAATACTACATTACATATATACCATGCTTGCAGGCAACAAAAGAGAATGATGGAAGTAGAGAGAGAGAGAGAGAGAGAAATGAAGAGTATTGTTGTCAGACTCTGCGTTCTCTCTCTCTGGCGTAGTTGTTGGAGCCACGTCACCATCGTCATGTAGTGTACTACTGACTATACCACCATCACTATGATCGTCATCATCATCATCAGCATCCACAGCAACGGCAATAGCAGCTTTGTCAGTTTCAGTATCACGAAATCTGATAGCAGATTTCTGATCACGGAGTAGAATTATAAGTAGTCAGTCACGAGGTGGGCTATTGTTACAAAAAAAAAAAATTCGCTCGAGTTTTACGCTGCTCAAAAGAAAAAATTGAACTGAGAGACCATAAGAATCAAGAAAGTTTTCTGATCTTTTTTTATTTAGAAAAATAAAATTGTGGTACAGGTTCGTTCGTCTTTTTTTTTGTTGGGTGGGTTGGGTAGTATAATTCCTCTTGACTTACAGCATCATTGATAATAATACGACGACGCCGACGACGACGACGACATATAACACAAAGAGGAGGAGAATCTCTGTGTTTTGTACTGGTACCGTGTTACCATCATCGTCTCTACTACTACTACTACTACTATCATTATTATTATGATTACGTACAGTATGTGTAATGGTTATACATACATATACATATATATACATACTTATGATTATTATTATTATGATGGCAATGGAGGAGATAATATGGAGAATTGGAGAATGGAGTGTGTTGCTCCCAAAAGCACTAAAAGTTTGTTTACATCATTGCCATTACCACGTATTTCTCCCTGCTTGAAGCGCACCAAAAAAAAAAGAGCTGACTGATATGAGATGTAACATCAACATCCTTTTTACGCTTCAAGCTCTTCTGCTTTCTGTATCATCATGCAATCCTACTACCTATATAATATGTTAGGTATGTATATATAAACATGCAAAGGCATACATACATTCTGTAATACAGAATCTGTATATATAAATCAAGGCTTTTACATTGCAGAAGTATAGTAGTAGTTGTGTATGGATGGATGATGCGCTTTGTAAGTTTGTAGTGGAGCATCCGAAATGAAATGCTATTTATCGTACCAAACAATACGAGATTGTTTTAACATCTCTCTCTCTCTCTCTCTCTCTCTCTCTAGCTTTTCATATATTCAACAAAGGTCCTGGAACACCAGCTCTATGAAATACCAGGAGGAAAAGTTAACAATCCCTTTTTGCTGTTTGGGTATAGTACTAATCTCCTGCTCTAATGTCAGCTTGGCTTTTTCCAACAACAACAATAATTGTTGCTTGTTGTGTTGTACGTCCTCCAGCTCCTATTGGAACTTTTGCTCTGATTAAAGACTTCTTTGTTCTCAGAAGATAGGAAACGGATGGCGATTTTGGGGAGAAAAAAAAAAAATTATCATCTCTTCTGCAATGACGTCTCTATAATTCCGTAGTATTCATTTTCATTAGTTCTCTTGTTTAATTGCAAATTACAAGTTTTAAACAAAGATAACTGGTTATTAAAGCGTCAATAAAAAAGACCATGAGGATGTTGAAACAGTCATTTCAATTTAGATTGCTATTATGTACCTGCAGTACCTACATAGTAAAAGCATTTATCAAGCCAGTATTGGTACATAGTAGTTTCATGTTTTCCATATGAATTCCAAAAAAAAAATTCCAAAAGAATTTAACATCATAGACAGGAAACGCCACTAACAGGGGGGAAAAATGGGATATAGGGAGAGAGACTCTGGGAAATAGGGCGAATGTGCCCGAATCGGAAACTGATACAGAAATCCACTCTTGTTAAGAAAGTCATCATCAACATGCTCTCTACTCCTGCTCTGCTCTGTAACAGGCATCATGAAAGCACCGATCCACGACGTACGTACAAAAAAAAACGACTTTACCCTGATCAGGTCTTGTACTATCAAAAAAGGGTAAAGGATATAATATAAATAATATGTGTTGATATGGTAAGAGAAAACCGGCAACTTATTAGTGTAGTATGTAGTATGTTTCTAAAGGGAAAAAAATGAAAAAAATATTTCAAGCTTGGTCATCATCATCATATCGCATATTTATATATGCATATATTATACATAAGTAATGTAATTGAATTTGAAGAATGTCTGCTTCCAAACTGTTTGTCAAAATAATAATAATAATAGTAATGCCGTTGAAAAGGAGTGTGCTAGGTGTAAGCAAGTATGGAGGAAAACGTAAAAGAGTATTAGTGCCGTTTCATCCACAATATATTGCAAACGCTTACTACCGAACATTCTTCATCCTGTCGGATTGCGGATCTCTAAGATTTCTCATGAAAATGGGAAAAAATACTTGAAAATTGAGTAGCTTTACGTCTCTCTCTCTACCTTTCCACAAAAAAAAAATCATGGTAAATACTGAATGTCATTTTCCACTCGCTGCTATACTACTACAAGGATGATGATGTTAAACAGATCCTTACTTTTGCATCAAGTACTATATACTTGTGCACCACATATTTGTATAAGACCGTATTTTAAAAGTCTGGAAAGTTTTATTCGGGATTGGCTAGACTCACTGTTGAATGTATGTACAAGAAATTGAAAAGGAAATCATAAAACTACTTCCCCCGAAAATTAAAGAGAAGTGGAAATTTTGTATGATTTTTTTTAGCTCGCCTGTAGACTTGTCTTTTAGTCGTCATTTATTTAAACTTACTCATGTTTTTAGCTATTCATAATATACAGAGTGGCGTTTCCAATCCCAAGTTTAATTACATAACGTACAACACAGCAGAGGGCTTCTTCTCGAAGCTCATAATTACGGAACTTGTCCAACAACAACAACAACAACACGTGGAGCTATAATTGAGCTGTATATGCATGTTAACCAAATACAAATGGGAAGGGACACACTGAGAGAGCTCATTAGTAATTGAAAATCAAGCAAGTATTGTCTTGTAAATACCTATCTGACAATTAAAGAGACTTCTCTGTACGCAGTTAACAATGGTTTAGAATAGTGTCAAAAGCAGGTCAGCACTGAAACTAATGATATGCCATTTGTTATTATGAACCTCAAAAACAATGACCATACAGCCTTATTTTATCTATTAATTCAAATGCAATGATGAGGTGTTGTACATGAGGAGGCCAGAATAAACACATACACACATTCAATTACATTTGTGCTCTACTTTGGAATTTTTCTTGTCAGCACAACGGGATTTTTGCGTTCCAACAACCAACCTTCTTTTTTTAATGCCAATGCAACAATGTTAATTATCGTTCCATATAAAACCTGGTGCCCTTTTCAATTTGACATCGTCAAACTAAAACTCACATTCTTATTCTTTCTGTTTGTTGGAACGTGCCTCCATTATAAGTACATGGTACCTATACAATTATTATGTACTAATAGGTACAACAACAACATACATAACAGACGGTTGGACATATGTAATACAATATTGAGCAAATGAAATGTGACATGCATGTAGAACCAAGCTATACAACTACTACTGTCACATCAGCAGCAGTATTGCATCCAGCTTGCATTGACTCCTTGATCGAGTTGATGGCAAATAATTGACTGCAACTACAAAAGACAGTATGAATATAATATACTGATATACATTATTATCTGTGGATAATGTTGATGATCATGATTATCATCATGAGGCTGATGATCATGAGAGACAAGCTCATCCTGTGATGCTGCTGTTACTGCTGGAATGGGATTTTGATGTCACTCCACCATTCCAGCAGCAGCAGCAGCAGCAGCAGAAACAAACTGTAAATGTCCATTCCATTTACTACAGTCATCTTTCCTAGATTCGACATTCATCGGCGTAGGTCGTTCACTTTCTTGTGTGTGTCCATGTCCTCTCTTCCTCCACTGAAAATTGTTTATCCTTGAACTGATACAAATACACAGAGATATATGAGTATTTATAAGTAGGTATGTATGTATACATATTATTACTCATGTATGTACGTACACATGTACCATAACATTATACTATTGACTATATACTACGCTCAACTTAACCTCACTAGTCCTCAGTCTACAAATTCTCAACTTTTTCGCGTGAAGGATCAGACTCAAACTGAGATACGGGAGAAGAGAGAGAGAGATAAGGCACACTGGAAGGCTGGCCTCATCATCCCATGCTAGTTCTTAGAATTAGAGACTTGTTTTAGTTTACTTTTTTTCTTTTTGATCCTCAACACAATTAACATTTTCCCTGACGGTGTAAATCCATGGAAATGTCAATAATTAAATTCCTCTATTGTTGTGTCATGCCAACTTTTACTTTATGTACACGACGACTACTAACATTACAGTTGGCTACATTGAGCTTGTCTGTTGTGGAACAGGTATTCCAACAAACCAACAACTTGCAAAAAGCAAGATGTGTCTATGATATATATTTTTTAGGTCAACTAGTTGGATGTCCTTGCCCACGTATATTTCTGGTTGCTGGAATACACCAGAATCATGGTACTAGTATCAGATTTTGAATTTTCCAATAAAACGACAATACCCACGTAATTCTCAAAACTTCCGGACAAAAAAAACTCTTCCCAATTAAATTTCTAATGATACTAACCTTTTGTACTGGATATTTGCGTCACTGATTTTAACCAAAATACTTTCTTGGAAGTAGCATGAGCTATTTTGCGCCGTGATGTATTTATAGTAATGAGTTGCTATTTTATGAAACGTTCTGATAGCATAACAACTCTAGCTTCCTGCTGAAAGAGAGTAGTAGTAGTAGTACCCTTTCATGACTTTCCTTCTAATTGACCATCTTCTTTCTTTCAATTTCTTTATTTTCATATTTTTATCAATTGTATTTATGTATTTTTATGTCACAAAAAGTGAAGGATTTTTTTTTATGTCACGGGTTTATACAACAAGTACAAAAAATATATATCTTTCTGTCTCTGATTTTGTTACTGTACGCCCACATGAATAATAGTAATAATAACAACGTTTTTTTACGTCCCTCAGTAAATTAAACTCATTGGTGGGATGGATGGATGGTGGTGGTAGTAACTAACCCCAATTCTTCTCATGCATTTTATCGCTGGAAGCATAAAAAGACGCGAACGGTCGTGTCCATCCATATGATCATCTCTCATGTAATTTTCATATGAAGCATAATAAAATTATTAAACCAGCTGCAAGCACAAAGCATACACTGCTCAAGTTGGTTATGATATGATTATTACACAAAAGTAAAGTACATAACTCTCTGCTTTTTATATATTATTCTGTTTTTGTCTTGTTTTTTTTTTCTTTTAGTGGAAAAAAATGTGCTCTGAGCATTTGTTGTAGCCGAGAGAGTAGGGACTATATGCATGGAATTTATTTTGATTTAATAATGCTGCTGCTGCTGCAAGTGCAATCAACAAACCTTGTACTTTTTAAACACGGAACAGAGAGAAACGGAAGCATGCATGAATGTGAGTGAATGATCACGACAACAAGGCTTCATCATCATCCTTCTTTTATATTAATAGATATGATCAAATAATGCTCTAGATTAAAAAACGCTATATATTATGTATTATTGTTGCCATGTGTGAGCGTGTCCGGTTCTGTACTCCAATTTCTCTTTGCTACACAGTGCAGGATTCCACACTACAGTTTTTTTTTAATTAAATCTACAAAAATGCTTCTCCCTTCTACATTTTCTTAAAACACAAATCTTACATTTGCAAAATCACACAAACATATATTTTGTTTGTACTATAGTTCCAAGAGCTGAACTCAAATTTAAAGCTTTCCAGTTTTATTTTTTGCATTCTTTAAGTCATACGGATTCTATTACGGATTACAGACGTCATATTTGCGGATTCAAATGAACTTGATGTCTGTAGCGTCGGCTGACAAAAAATTGTAACATGGGAACCCTGCAGTAAATTAAATTTGGAGTACGCAACCGAGAACCGCATACTATTTATATAATATATTTTTATGCAAGTTTGCACCGTTTTATGTACCGCTTTGTTTTGCGTGAGACTCTTTTAATTAGCCCCGATCAATTGATTAATAATTTCCATGTATGCACATTCACATCTGGTCGTCCCACGACACTTTTACACTTCTGGAAATAGTAATAATGAGATTAGCTCTCAAAACAATACAGACAATATGTATAATATGCATAACATTATATTAAAAAAACCACTTGGTGCTTTGGGTGCTAATAATTGTCATGACTATGATGGGTGGGTGTATATATAAAAGATATGCTAAAAAATCTATTCTATTTACAAGGTGCTTTTATAATAATGCATTTTTTTGTAGATTGTCAATTGTGCCTCAAGTGCAGAGCCGTCCCATCGTTGGGTTACTTCCAATTCAATATATATGATTTTAGTGAAATTGCATTATTATTATATCATCAGCAGCAGCATATAAATTGCTTTTTGTTGTTTAAGTACCTACACCACTATAACCACCATGCATTATTACACCTCTGCTCATATACACAAAAATATAAAACATTATTACCAAGCATTTCAGTCATTGTACTATCATTATATTATTGCTATTTATTATATTTATTATTATATTACGCATGTTTGCATTATGTCAGTTTGACTGCTGCCCTGTTGAACTGTTTTTCGTCATCAATGGGAGTTCCCCCAGTTGTTGTTGTTGTAGTAGTAGTGAGCATTGAGCATACCAAAATCATTATGATCTGATCACTGACATAACTGGTGGTGACTGAATACTTTCGAGCGAGCTGTTATAGTTTTATGGTGTTTTTTTGCTACGAGTGTATGCATATTATGTGTGTGCATAATGTTAATTTTGGCAAAACGAGATAAGATGCTAACAGTACTCAAATTACTCAAATTCACATTGTTAAGTAACATCGCCCATTCACCATACAATCCTCATAATAATAATAATAATAATAGTACAATTTTACAGCTTTATATACAACCTACATGTTATAGGTATATGTATAAATTGAGTTATGCAATGTAAACAATGCCACACACACACAACAATTCATGGGATGGAAATATCCTTCCTCCCAGACACTTTAAAAAAAATGTTTTGAGGTCTCCGTCTGTGTGTATTTTTTTATCCTCTTAAATTGTTGACTTATGGGCACAGTAAAAGTAACTCTGATTGTTGTGATGTGGTATATTTTACCTACATAATAGTAATATATAATGCATATTCCCATTTATGCATTTTATCTAATTTAATTAGATTATATTTTTTTATGATTTTTTTTGTAAATGCATTTTATTAAAACTTATTAAATTAAATATGAATAACTTATATATATTCAAGAACATGGGTTGATTTCAATATAAAAAGTGAATGAATTACGCATTTAACTCTTGTCTTTTTTTATTAGTCAACGCGTTAACCTCATTTTTAATAAAAATACACCTCAACTTTTATAACATTCTTTTGTTGTGTGTAATAAACGCCACTAAGCTTCCAGCAGTATAACGCTTTTATACCCATTTCTCTCTTTCTTTTATGAATCATGGCCTAATCCGTCGTCTACCTATGTAGGTATATCTTTTTCTTTCTTTTTTCTACGTCAATCCTTCGCCTTGTGCATAAAATCTTTGTTCATTTATTTTTTTCATTTCACATTTTTTACTCTGCTGTAGCTGCTGCTGCTGTCGCCGTTTTTTTAAAAGCATGTAGATATAAAATAATATATACATACATAGATGTTCATTTTATTATTATTATTATTATTATTATTATAAAAGCTATTGTTTCACGTTTGATTTTCCTTCATCAGCAGCAGCATTATCATCCTGCACCACACATGCACATCATCATCATCAATGCTATGTTATATGCATGGTGGTGGTGGTGGTGGATGATGATGTTGCTTCCAGCAATTTTACACGCTGTTTTCTTTCTTTGTTGTTCTTCTAGATCCCATACGTTTTTCCCTCCTTGTGAAATGAACATTAACGAACAACTCTAGATGTGTCCTTTGTGTGTGCGCACATTGTTAAGCATTTTCGTCTAGTGTGAATATTATACATTTTTATATGCTTTTTTACTTTTATATATACACATATCCAGTCAACTCTACATGACATATTAAAAAATGTAATATGATGTACCTATGTACATACATGAAAGAGCATATAATATGCACACATATATGTGTGTGTTGTGTTGCGCTGGAATTAGAATGATTCATGACTACATTGCTCCTCTTTATTATTCACTCTTCACCAGCACAGAACCGAGTTTACAAATAGGCATGCACACAACACAGAAAAAGTCAATAGAAAACAAAAAAGGAGCTCTAAAAAATAAGTGAGGTATGTATATGCATTCATTTTAAGGGAAAGGGGTTCACTCAGAGAGAGAGACTCTGTTTACAATAGCTCAACTTCTCAATGTACCTGGACAAAAAAAAATTATATGATACTTTTGTATAGCAGCAGCAGCAGAAGCAGCAGCAGAATTATTTTCTTTTGCCAGAAGAGTGCACGTTCAAAAAAATCCAAAAGGAATTAATGCAGCAGCTTATTTGTTGGTATTTATTGTGTAGGTATGTCTATGTATGTATGTATTATTAGCATATATGATGCTACATCATCAAGTTGTATAATAATAGTTTCCTCCTGGATGGATGGAGGAGAGACCATCTTATCATCCTCATCCTCTCAATCATCAAAAGCTAGAGGGAAAACAGCAGAGAAGCACAGCAGCTTTAGCAAAAGAGCGACCAAAAAAACCACATCAGACTACTACACATAATATTAATATGACAACACGCGGCATTAGCATGGCAGGTAGTTTTTTTATAAAAAAAATATTTAGGTATTCATGCGTATCTTTTTCTTTGATGATTTTATGCTGCTGCTGCTGCTGATGATGATGATGATGCCTTATGTATTTTGGATGTGTGAATATAGTAAGAAGAAAGGAAAATAACGTTAGAGCTAACGTGGTTTGATGATGAACGAACTGGAGGGGTTGATTGTGTGAGTAATAATCATGTGAGGATATATGCTTTTTCTTCTTCGTCATCTTATGTCTTGTCTTTTTTTCAACCAACTGTAAATGGAACCATAAATGTTGATATAGGTAGAAATTAAAAAAAAGGTGAAGTGAATAGAAAAAGCACGTTGTCAACATGATATACAAATTAACTTACTTTTTACCATGCACAAAATGTAAATGAGTACAGTAGATATGCTAAAACTGGATGATGAATAAAGGGGAGAATTCTTGAGAGTTTAATTATTAATCAGCGACTTTTTATATGCATAAATTTGTCGGTCGAAGAGTCCATCAAACAGAGTGATGGATGGGCTTTATTTCTTTTTTCCCCTGTTGATATATTATAATTATTATGTATTTAATAATATTCTTCTTTTTACAAAAAGGGTGCATTAGCAATGATATGAAAATAATAATATTTGTCATTTGTTGTTGTCCGTTTATCCTGTCTTATTTGTTGACACCAATACGGTTTTCGAAAATATTTGGGACATGCATACATTGACCCTTGTTGTCTGGTAAAAGCATAAAAATTGTTTATGATGTGTCTCTGTCTGCTAAAAAGAAGAGAAGTTTTTTTTTGCGCATGTTTAGTTTGGTATTCTCAAAAAAGCTCGTGATTTGTATGGTACTACTACGCATTCTTATTTTTATTGCAATGGGAAATTGAGAGAGGATACCAATTATGGAGGGAGCAGAAGAGTGAAGAGGGAGTTAAATAAAATGCCGAGTGAGTCTTTTTGGCTACTACTACTACCACCACCACCACACATTTTCATATTTGACGGAACTCACCCGCATGGCAACCAGCTCTCTAGAATAGCTATATAGCTACTATGACTACTACTACTTCGTCTTCCAATCTAAATCCGCCTATTTCCCGTCCGTCACCATATCTGCTTCCCCCAATTGTTGTTGTTATTATTATTATTATTACTCTACCACTCACTCTACTACTTCTTTACTATCATCATTGCATTGCTTGTATTTCATAGTGTGTGTGTGTGTGTGTTAGCAGCCGAGTGTCTGTCAAAGATCTCTTAGCAAAAATAGAAGAAAGATATATTACTCACTACTCATATAACATATTATATGACTGCTCATGCACACTACTACACACACACACACACACACATGCATCCAACATATTTAACAAAGGGAAAAAGAGAACTGGCCCTTTTCACTCGCACACACACACATAGGCTGGTTGTCAGTTTATAAAAAAAAACTATAAATGGATTGGATTTGAGCATTCTTAAGTTTGATTCGTCTCCTCTACCAAAAAAAACAAGCATTGGAAATAGATTTTTTTTGATCAGATGTACACACGTACACATGCACACATCACACATACGAAATTATACACAAACACTTTATTATTATTACTCAGCTTACCACCATCCTCATCATCATCCTCATCATCATCATCAGAGCAAAATAAAAAGGGAAGCAAGGTACAAAGATATCTTTTTTTGCCTAGGCTATTTCTATGATGTATGTGTGTGCATGTATGTATGTGTGTATGTGCTCTACCCAAAAAAGGAAGATATCTGATCTCTTGTGTTTACGTGTCTCGTCAACTTTACAACTAGCTACAGCAGTAAATGTACGTATGAGTGGCTATTCTCTTGCATTTCACTCTCCCTTTTAAGGGTCTGCTGCTGCTGATGATGCCGTTGTTGCTGCTTCTCTGGTCTTCTCTTGCGAGAGCCTCACGGTTGTTAATACTTCTACGTCGTATAAAAAGCAAACATACAGCATCATCATATCATACAAGTTGGTACGTTATCTTTTTTGGGATGTTTTTGTGCATGAGGCGGTGGTACTAGTGTGGTGTGTGTGTGTACTATGTAGTAAATGGCATCTGGGGCTCTCCTTAACTCATAACTCTCACCCTCTCCTCCTCACTACTCGCTCTTCAATAACAAAACAGCATTCTGTTACTCATAAAATATAAAAAGAGAGAAAGAGAGAGAGAGAGAGAGAGAGAGAGAGAGAGAGAGAAGTAGGCAGAATTGGAGTTTCCACTTGATTGCATGCAAAGCAGCAGAATTATATAATATTTTATCCATATGTTTACCTCACACAGCTCTGTGTTATGTTTTGTACGGTTAAAAAAATGACTCTATACACATGCTTTTCTGTTTTGTAAATGTGCATTTCTACGGAATTGTGTTTTACACACAAAAATATAGCCTCCCTTTTCTTCATGAAAAAAGAAGATAGCGAGTTGACTTGATAACAGACACTAACCAAGAAAAGCAAAAGCATGATCAATTTTTAAAAACAAGGCAACGTGTGTGAATGATATTTGTGTTTATTTGTATGCACAAAGTAACTGCTGCTGGATGCTGCTGCATATTCTGCATTATTTCACCTTTTTTACACATAAGATAAGCACTCATATACAAACATTACTACCCCTCCAGGATATATATAATGCTTAAAATATATAATGTTTTAAGATGGTACAAGAGTAACTTCCATCAAAGGATATCCATTATTATGTGTGGGTGGGGATGAGATGGACATTCCGAGAAACTCCAGGTTTTCCACCTGTAGATTGGCTTCATTTATTTCACTCAAAAAAAATCTTACCACTACAACAGTGGAAAGTTTTTTTCTTTTAGATCTAGATGCATATGTACATGTATGTATCTACTACGTAAGCACTTTTCGTGTAAAGCAGCTAAATTCTTTTTTTCTTAAAAAAAAAAATGTTTCCAGCAGCAGCCGGACCGGAATTTGAAAAAAATAACTGTGATGTAAACATTTATCCAAATGTATCCAATCATGCTTCCGTGCTTGCTGCGTGTGTTGTTTGTGTTACCTTTTTTTTATCCATGTGCAATGTGTAAGGCGATAAGCAAAAGTATTCTGTATCACGCACAACACAGCATATTTTTCCCCCTTCCTCTCTCCGACAAAAAACATATGCCATCTTATTAAATGTTACTCATTTCCCGTTCCGTTTCCCGATCATGGAACCAGATATTATGGGTGGGTGTATTTACGTCTAATAAATTTCTTTCTTTCTTTTTTTCCAGAAAGCTGGTATGAGAGGTATGTAAGTGAGCTCCAAGAAAAAAAATAAGCTTCTATAACACATCCGTATCTTAACTCCTTCGCATTAGATTTTGTAAGTCCATCTCCTCATTAAAGAGAAAACAAATGAGACATAGTCCCTCTCCCCCGTGTGCTCTACCTGTTTTTACAAAGAACATTCCAGAATGCATATCATTTCACCTGAAACCATAAACCAATATGATTACATTAAGTACATACATAGGATAATCAGACAGTTGAAATGTCTTGTATAGTCAAAAGACGCAAATGTAAGGGAATCCTATGTATGTATAACATTCAAGTTTGTTTTTTATTATATCTCCCACATATAAGGAAACATTTATGTCAACCCTGAGGTTCTCAACAAGACCATTAGTACTTGTGTGTCAATATTATATGAAAATCTATTCAATATATCTGCAATATGTATCATCACTGCAGAATAATATTACAAAAAAAAACTCAGCATGGCCCTTATTAATATCATATTGTTATTATGCATTTGTCAATCGTAAACGTCACAATGATTCGGTTTCACTTGGGTCACATAGCAAAGTAATTACCATATCCCAGTAAATAAATCCCAATAAATATTGATTGTCTCTTGTTTGTTGTTTTGGTGTTAGTTATGCAAGGGATTTTTTAAAGTATCAAACTCTTTACTCCTAATCCGTAACCTATTCCCATAACCCGACATTTCATATACAATATTATGTTTTAAACAATAGTTCAAGAGGAACATGGCATGATATGGTAACGACGCAGCAGTTGGCAAAAAATGTTCATATACCTACCTATACACAAGATTTTATTGTAGGAGAAGCATACGTCATAAGTATTAATATAATCTACCGCATTCGTTCTGTATATGTACATATAATTCTTTCTTTTTTTTCTGCACGGAAACCTCATGATGTAATAAAACTTTGAAAATAAAATACTCCAGTCCAGCACAGGATTTTCATTATTATTCTCTTTTTTGGTTTTAGAGTTGCTCAAAAGCTTCCCTTTGGAAAAAAGCACGTAGGTAACCCTAGTAATAAGTCTCCTCATTCATTCTCTCCCTATTTATTGAGCTGCTATTTCTTTGGTGTAAGCACGCATTTTTTTAAGCACACCACCACCAAGCGCACGTTTTGTCTAATGCCTTTGTGATATTTATGTGTTTGCCTGACTGCTGCTGCTGCTGATGCTGCTTCTACTGCTGGAGGAAAAAAAGAGCTACATGATGGCATTCTCTCGGTGGATGAAAGGGGATGGATGGATAATATAAACTAAACCTTCTTTTATAATATACCATAATACCAACCCATCATACAAGAGAGGCTCTTGTGATGATGCTGCTGCTAAAGAAATCTATGCATTTTTGTTACTGGTGTGCATTCTAAAACGATCATGATGTTCAAAAGTTTCAAAAAAAAAAATCTACACATACCAAAGGTCGTAAAATTTAGTAGATCCATGGCGCCCTTGCAATAGGATCATCACAGGAAATATTTATGTAAGACCTACGCATGCATTTAATGTATCATCTCCACAAAAAAAAATCCTTGAAAATTACCTCTCATTCTACTAAACTTGTAATCTTGATTTATATATTATTGCTTTGAGGAGAATACTCTATCAATTTTCCCATTAGATTTTAAAGCACCATTACAACAAATTGTTTCCATGTCTCTAACAAATGTTAATACCTTGACTTTAAAATCTATTGTTCAAATCCATACACATATATTTTTGAAGATAGCTATGATAAAGGAAACTATAATTTATTTGGCAAATGACTATGACAACTAATTTCACGTCCTCAAACGGCTGGATTGCTAATCCCAAAAAGATTTACCAACAGTACACATTAAAATGTGATCATGTGATCTGTAAATAGTCTGTATTTTCTCTTATGCATTTAGGGAAAGTATGACAATGGGACATTTTTAACTTAAAAAACGCACCAAGAATAAAGAAAAAAGGAACCCATTGATTTTCTAACGAACGGTGAGCTACAATATGCAATTTGCTAATAATCAACTTTTACAATCATACATAACTAACCAATGACATTCTATAATGTGGAAAAAAGCAAATCTAGTTTACTTTACTACTTTACTAGTTTTATTTTGCCATATGACATTGTAACCTAATTAATTTGACAACTTAAGTATGTCGATAAGCAGCAGCCATTTAACGCATATGCAATTACACGGTCATGAGATACCGACATGGAACATGATTATGATTACTATACCCACAACTAAAGCTACTACTACTACTACTACCTTTAAAAAAATTATGAAAACTAATCTGTAAAGCACGCAGACATATAAACTGAGACACAAAAAAATGAGACAATAATTTCTCTGTAAATCGAAAGACTAGACATAGATTAAACATCATGGCAATATGATCCAGCCAAAAGTCATTCAGTAAGTCTCACTGTGTCTAGATAATAATAATAATAATAATATATAGATTACCTATTATATAGAGTAACCCGAAGCATATTAACTAAAAAAAATCTATACTATATGCTTCATATATACATAAATATGAAGCGAGAGCATGACGGTAAATTACAAATAAGATAAATTCTAAACAACAGGAGCAGAGGGTATAGTGATGTTAACAGCATTTCTCATAGTATCGTCATCAGAGAGAGAGAGAGAGAGAGAGAGAGAGAGAGAGAGAGCTTCTATATTTTTTTATGTCACGTTCTTCTGTTTCTTCATTTCAACTTCAAGTACGTATACATATAAGCAAGTGAGTCAGAAATTTGTTTTTCTTCCAGATAACTTTCTTTATCTTTATCGTCCTCATGTTCTTATTACCATTTCCTTGGTAAATACAACATGAGAAAAAAATGAATGCACGAGTTATATGAAGAGCTTTAGTTTTTTATTTATTTGTATGTATATATATATATTTTTTTAAATAATCTACTGTTATACTACAAGGCGAGTATATTACTCAAACGAGACGCCAAAAACAACAACTTTATTTTATTTATAATTTATGATGTTGTGAGATGTCAATCAGAGATTTTACTGCATTAGTTCCATATTGGTAGGTATCCACACACTTGTGTCTATTTATTTATTTGTGTCTTCTGGAATGTACAAACTATGCAAGAAGAGCAATCTTATTATGATTACCTATGCACCTATTAAATAACCTTGCAAGACAATGTAATCCCCTAAATTGCATACGTCTTACATCCCTTTTAATAAAATTATGGAGCTGTGTTTTGTACAAATTACATGCAAAGTAGGTAGATGTATTGTACAATATTTGGAGCATGTGAGTGAGCAATAAAAACTCAAGGCAGCTCAATACTTCTGGAAATATATACAAACATCCATGTTACATGCACTTTGACTAAAGCTACACATACATACTGACGCCAGATATCTTATGAAATCGATTTTTTAGGGTTGGGAAAGATAAAAAAAGATGATATATTGAAAGAAAGAGAGAGAGAAAAAAAATATCTGTCGGCAATCAAGTGTTGTTTTGATTTTCGGAAATTACAAATAGGTAAATACTCATATTGCGCTGATCAAATGAATAAATTTTTTATCCATGATATTGCTTTCCAACCTTCCAACTTGAAATTTTTCTCTGGCTGATTGTTGTTGTAAATGTGTACACTAATTATGAATCAATTTGCAAGTAAATCCCACTTTTTTGTAAATTGTAAGTTTGCGGTAAATCCTTTTTCATTAACTACAGTTTAAAAAAATAGAAAGAGTTTTCACTCAAGCCATTAATAAATTGTAACGAGCCACTAGTACTACTATTATATAACCTGTCAGTTTAGATAAGAACTTGGTTTGACAAAACAAAGGCAGGAAACGTTAACAGGAAAGTTGACTCCTTCCTCGTGTTTTTTTTTCTTTTTTCTTTCTTTATGGACTTGTATGCTTTCAGATAAGTTCCTCGTGTTCTATAAACTGCTGAAAAAGGTGTAACACGAAAGAGCATTATATTTTCGTAGAATCACACAATGATATTGCATGATTATGAATGCCTTCAATCCCTCTCGTCTGGAACTGTGTATACTTAAGTATATTATGTGTATACGTCGTTACATAATATTTTCTTTTTGACACGGTCATCGCACAGGTACATTCATGTGATCATAATGATGATGATGATGACAATGCCGTGAGGGATAAGATAAATATATCCAAGGGATTCTTGCATGTTGTTGTTGTGTCGTAGGAAAGAAAGGATGCATGGAAGAATACCCTCGGAAGAAAAAAAAACGTAAAATAAGTCACATGTTAAACTCCCCTAATCCCAACTAAACTCTGTAAAAAAGGGAAGGTTAATAAGAATTATACATACAAAAAATATGGGATGTTGCTGCTACTGCTGCTGTTGTTTGTGAAGTGGAGAGTGAGAAAGAGCATGAAAATGCAGTTTTCTTAAGGCAATCTGGAAAAATGTTTGAAGGGGTACGTACATACGTATACATACAGGGTTACATATTATTAAACTCAACAGACAGACACTTTATACGTATCAACCTCGCCCGCCAGCATCGTTGTTTCCCGACGAGAGCTGTTCCAAATGCACAAAATAAGTATATAAAAAACGTTGGATTTCCATTGGATTCACATCCTAATTTTCCTAATCTTAATTCGTAGTAGTAGCAATAGTACAAATATTTATTATTATGCTGTTGCTCTAGCCATGTACCACATCTCTATTCTATCACATCATCATCATATGTTGATGAAAAAAAGTACAAAGTGGAATGTGTTTTTAGTCAAGGTTTGCCATTTAGAGGGTTTCTCTGATTTCATTGTGTGTGCCTGCATTCTTCACTTGAAAAGGGCCATAATTCTTTCTGTCTCTTCTTTAAATTTCAAAGGTGTCCCAACAACACATTTCAGGATCATCATCATCATCATCATCTGCAGCATCATAGCAGCATGGTATGTATATGGTACTTGACTAAAAGCATGCATGATTATGCTGTGACGATGATGGTTGGTTGAGTATAAAGAAGAAGAAAAAGGCAGAGAATAGCAGCGCACATGCACCTGTTATATGGATTTCCTTCGAAGAAACGATTGTTTTGGATGGGTTATAATAACCGTCGTCTCATGATGATCATCAACTTGCGGTAAACATTGTTAACTGAGCTGCCTGACAAAACAACAAAGGGATATGGTAGGGATATAGCTTGTTGTGGATGTGGTGGATGGAAAAAGGAATAATGTATACAAACTATATAGGCTCCCCTTTCAGTATGTGCCTTCAAAAATTCTTCTTCCTTTCTCTCACACTCAAAAAAATAACACTAAAAAAAATCCTTTCCTTTCGAGAGAGATGCTTTGTGGTTCCTTGGTGAATCAGGATACTTTTTTTTCTGGAAGGCTGGACGGACGGATAGGGTAAATGAAGATGACTGAATAGCGTAAAGACAATAATATTGAATTTTGTACGTAGGTACGTCGTATTTTATTACCCAACATAAAGGTTTCTATATATACCCAGCTTGAGATCCTTCTCTCCTTTTCTCCGTTGTTCTGATCTTCGCCGAGAGAGACTCTAATGACTTGAACATAAAAAGCGAAATGAGATCTGTTGTTGTTGTTGCTGCTGCTGAGTTGAGTGAAAGAAAAAAAACATGAAACGCGTAATGATGAAGTATGATATCATGATTACCTTATTAAATCCGTGTAGGTATTTGTAAACATTATTGGAACAATTTTCCGGGAATATTTTTCGTGGGTTTAAAAAAAAGTAAATGATGACAAAAAAATTGAAAAAAAATTATCAAACGAAAATCTGCTGAAAATTGAAAAAATTGAAAAAAAATCTACGTGGTACTTTTTTTTGGAGTTAGTGACTTGACATTTCCGTTTTTCACAGACTCTTCAGTGAGCGGAAAGTGGGTACTTGCAGTAGACACAATTTTAGATGAACATATATAGTCATGTTACGCAATATGTTTGTATTAAACAGCGGTTAAGAAACCACATGTACTTAGAACGCTTCCAGCATGCTTGGTTGACCGGTCATCCGAAGAAAAACCGAATGTCTTCGGAAGTTGTGACGATACATGCCGACATTGTTATGCTAATTGCAAAATGCTTCTTCTGGGAGTCAATAAAGTGTATAAAGTGTATACATATATGTGTCATATATATATTACATATTTACATATCGCTGCGACTAAAATACATTTACTTCCATTAAAATATATCAACTAAACGAATAAACGCGATGAATATATTAAGGGAAATGATACTCCCATTTTTTATACGGCTTATTTACTACGCTAATCAGTTTTGTGTAAACATAATTCGAGATTTACTGATCGGTGGGGACTCTGGAGACGGAAGATACTCGGGTTACATATTATGCCCAATTAATAACCACCAATTTTGCAAAAAAAAAACGGAATGCAACCGTGTGTCTTCTTCCTATGTCTTTATATTAATGGTAGTGACGAGATATGTCTTATGTTGTATGTAGAAAATGTATTAGCATTATTATTTTTTCAAGCGACTAACAAAATGCAGAGAAAATGAATTGATGTAGAATACAGACTTGTCAGGGAGTAAAAATGGTAATGTAAGTGGACACGCGCTGTCATCTAGTGTGCTGGGGCAGAACGAACGTGTGTACAAAGTCTTTGTTCCTATATATGCCTAGGTATCCAGAAGAAGATGCATCCACACATAGAATTGAGAATGAAATGTTCCCATAAAATTGTTGTTTATGGATTTGATTTAATACGAAACAACGGGATAAAATGTTATAAAGCAAATTAATAATAAATATAAAATTATAACTTCATCTGATTATGTATATTTTTTTACAAATTACCATCACGATTAAATGCTCCTGTTCCCCATAGTTCAAAATTTTTACAAGTTTGCTAGTTTGCAATCTGACGAAGCTTAAACTCTGTTGAATTATCGGATCCATTTAAATCGCCATCACATGCAGCTTTACTTTCATCTGATTTATCCATGCAATCTGCTTTCCCGTCACAGATCTACAATGTAAGTCATATAGGAACACAATACATTTAATATAACTGATTTTAATTTGTATTTAGATATATGTATATATTTTTTTAAATGTGTGTTAACTTTATTACTTTATCTCCAGGTATACATCCTCCATAGTTGCATTTGAAAGATCCCAAAGAGCACAAATGAAACTGACATAAACCAAGTGTCTCGTCAGAAGAGTCAGGGCATTCCGGCTTATTACACAAAATTGTACATTTCAAACGTTGTTACGATTTACGATTCAGATGAAATCCTAAGGTTAAGTTAACGGCTCATATGCCAAATAATTTCCCAACATGTTAATTACCTTTCCGTTGCACTGCTGGAATAGCTTTATGCAACCTTTTTATTATTGGAAACATAATGATTAACGATAGTAGAAGTAGTAGCATGAGCGTAAATCACTATTTATTACGCATGTTTTTATAGCCACTGATGTACATAGTGTACCTATTGTTATATTGCATTCCCCATGTAATATTACTGGCACATGTTTTCTATACTAAACACATTTTCTTGTCGGGTGAAACAATACACTAATATTTGCTCAAGCTCGTAATAAATAGAAGGATGACATTAAAAAATATGCCCCAATTGACCCTTTGAATTCTATTAATTGTATGACCTTCAAATAATCATGTACCCATTTCAATTTCCGCATGAACACAAAATAAAATTCACCATGTGGTGACAAGCCTGTAACATTTCAGCTAGTAGCACCAGTACTGCTATACACGGCGTAAAATGTATAGCAAATATTTGTACATTATTACATCAGTGATAAAATTTCAGCCTCGCTACAACAACTACTACTACTATCGTTAACGCATTTTAAAAACCTCCATAGTCGCAGCGAAATTTCTTTCCAATGCATCTGCAGGAATAAACGTGAAAAAAATAAGTTACATAAGAAATATTTAAAACCAAGTACAGCAGATAATATGTTCAAGAGTCTACTTGTAATTGTCACGAGTGGTTCTATACTAAATTCTATATCAATTGTAACCTTATATCTTTTGAAGAGCATGTCAGAACCACTTGACCTTACTACGAACAGCTTGGAAAATTTACACTTCCATAACATAATATAGGTAGGTATATATGTATGTATAAAGGCGCGTGTTATTGCGATATAAAGTTCTAATAATTTTTTTAATTGGAGTGTTTTTGCAGATACTGAATCATATTATAAAAGTAGCCACCTATTTCTTCGACAGATATCATTTGTCTCATCACTGCCATCGAAGCAATCTATGCGCCCATCACACAAGTGTTTTGCAGCAATGCAACCTATATATCATGGAACAGAAAAGAAAATTCTATTAAGCTACATACAAATTAGGTAGGTATTTTTTGCTTTAAATGCGCACTGCGCACTACTAACCTCCAAATCGACAGCGATACATTCCAGGAGCACAGTCGGGTTCCATGTTTTTAGTCAAATTATTGTAATTGCCAGTGCAAAATTGTGTGTTCTCTTCGGATTCATCTTTGCAATGTTTTTCAGAATCACAAACATCAAGTGCTAAAGAAGTTTTTAAAAAAGAAAAGAAATTACCTGACTTGAGTTTCCATTATTGCATTTTCAAGTTGCAAGTTTCATTATTATTACCAAATCAGCATTGCCTTACAAAAGAACAGCTTTTTTACCTGCAACACATCCTTTTCCGTTTCGACAGCGAAACTGATTGGGACCACAAACACGCTTTGCCTCAATATCATTCACCAAAACAACGGCTGTTACAAAAATAGTCACTGGAAATATTAGGAGCAAGTTACTTTTTTTGAAAACTCGACGAGATTCATCTCGCGTCATCTTGGTTTTAAATTTGAATTCAGGAAACGAGCACAAATTTGAAATCAAATGAGTTTACACTTTTTGAAGAAAAAAAATTAATAAAATTAAAGTTGAACTACGAATTGTGTCGGAGACCGAATAAGTTTGTGTAATGGACTGTTGTCTCGTAATTTAGTAACTAAAAGTGCTTTCAATGAAACTTTGAACAGTCGAACGGACCAATGAACCTTTTCACATAAAACAGTTATCATCCCCTGCAGTCAACCGGTTCTCTTCTTCTTATTTACCCATGACATAGCAAGAATTTGCCCGTAATATGCACAGGCTCTCTAATATTTCAGCATCTATCACAATACTCATTCATCAAAATGACAAAGGGATAGAATCCTACAATAATACAATATGGTCACATCAGATAAAATTGTACGTGCATCATCTCATCTTTTTTTTAGTTTACCATTTTAATCGTTTCACTCTTGCAGAAAGTATGGCATGCGAAAACTTGAGTAGTTGTGTATTGCAGTGCTTACGGCCAAAGAAAAACTGAGTCTGATAGACTGCGCACAGCAGCAGCAACAGCAGCGGAACAGAAACAAACGTAATACACAACCAACCTCATTAATAATGATGCATACTACAACCAGAGGGATTCCCGAAAATAGTACTATACAATTTAAGAAACCATATCACGGTTACCATATTTAATCTATTGCACGTTGTCGTTTTCTGATCACCCCAAAAAGTGGGTTGTTTTTAAATAAATTCCCGATGCATGAAATAAACTGGCATTATTGCAATGATACACTATAGTGGATAGTGGGTGTTTATTGTAAATTTCTAGAGAATTAATTCAAATGACAACAGAGTTTAGAAATGTAAATAAGACAAAAAAAAACATTTAAATAAAAACCTTTTAGAGTAACACTCTTTACGTATGACTACGCACATTACTTTTTAACCTTGTTTCCTCCCTTTTCTGGAAAAGCATGGGGCTCGAGAGTTTGGCTTATTTTTGTACTTATTTTTAGCCTGTTGAAGCAAAGGCTTGAGGTTGGACATGGAGTTACATTGAGACACTTTGTCAATGAATTGTGGGCATGTAATTTTGTTAAGATCTTCTTCCTGAAATCAGTAAATTCAATAACAAAATCAATTAAGTTGGCTCTTAATTATTGTCAGTAATAATTTACATTGGTTGTATTGCGTAACCTTAATACTTAACGCGCAATCTTCAATAGAAATCCCTGTAAGTCCCATCACAGCTTGACCAGAGACACCTCCAAGGACTCCCAAAACACCATTTACTTCCTCTAATGTATTATGCAAAGCCTCATTGGGATCCAAGGGGGCTGTTGCTACTGAAGGAGGTTTCTATTTCAATAAAATGTTACATTTATTTCAACATAGAAATTTGAAATAGGAAGTAAACAACATGATTAATTTTTTTACCGCTCGTCTTGGATATCTAAAAAGAGCAGTTTCAACCATTGCCGTTTCCATTGGAATGTCGAGAATTCTGTTAGTAGGCTACAAATTTAAATAAGCATGCGAAAAAAAATCAACAAAAACTTTCCAATAACACAAATAAAAATTATTAAGCAATTTACCAATGATGACACTTCCAAGAGAAGTGTATACATTAAGTATACAAGCACAACCAGTCGCTTTTCCATGGCACCAAACAAGCAAAAGCTAAAATCCAAAATAAAATCAGTGAGTAACTTCAGTGACGACAAATGTGCAAATGATTTACTTGAAGTAAAATCTCGATTGCTTATATAATGTTACTCCAAATTCCGCTGAATATTCAACGTAAATCAAAACGACAAGCTGACAAATCTATTTGTCGTCGCTTTCAAAACTGTCAACGAGTCGTGGAGGTACCTTGTGTGGTTGTTTGTTTGAGGAAGCTGGAATGACAATAGGAAATAATCAACTGACAAGAAAAACGGTATGTCGACACTTTAATAACAGGCTACAGGTTAAATAGCAATAAAAATAGCATGATTTTTTATCCCTGTTTTCCAATAGTTTAATTGTATGTATTTTAAAAATGGTTAGGACATATAATATCCAACTATAGCAATCATTATTACCTACTGATATAAATATATATAAGCACGGTGTTTTTGTGGATAAAATTATTACTTTAAATTATATACTTCCGTTACATTTTATTCTACTTGGTCACAAAATTGACCAACAACACAACGTAATAGATATCAATAGGGATAAACATTACGTTTAAGCCAGAACGTTAGACGCTATTTTTATTAGAAAAAAAACATTAACCTGAATTATTGGGCAATCCATACGAAATCCAGACGAATACTATTATATGTGTCCAATTCCATTTAGGCTCATCTCATCCCCTGTAAAACGGCGCCCTGCTTCATGTAAATATGTTAGTACATAATACGGTTTTACAAGACATGTTTATTTGCATTTACAGCTATTTAAATAAATAAACAATGAATGAAAAATGGAGTAACTAAAGGCTGATAATCTGTATTTTTACATGTCGAATTGGAATATATGCTATCAGTTAACCATGGACCAAGTCCTCACGTGGAAAGAAATGTGAATGCTTATTTACCGGTTGCCATCATTTGTTGAAATAAAATATATGAGATGTCAATTTGTCCATTGAATTTTATTGTTGTTGAATTTCAGCGGATAATAATACACGTGAATGGTTGTGCCACTCTTATCTTTGCTTTGTTCCTTTCAGGATCCATCGTAGGAATCGAGAATGCATCCATTTATGAGACTAACAGAGACATATATTTAACATGCATTCTGCATCCAGCAATTTCATAGAAGCAGCAATCCGATGACAATTTACACTACTATATTAGACAATTAAATTTTTCATACACAATTTATATTACTATATTAGAGCACATTTCCATATAATTAGTACCCTTCCAATATTAAATGTTCAGAAATGGTATTACGGTGATGAATGGAATGGAGGAGAAAATTACAATGTCAAGTTATTGGGAGTTCCTACTGAAAAAACAAGTCTGTTTCTTTTAGCGCACAAAATATTTTTGTTTTGATTACATGCATTACAATTCGTAACGTATAAAAAAATTTCTCTCCCGTTCGGATCAGTTAATTTAGAAACGTGAGACTTCTGTAGTAGAAATATTTTTGCGAGTGTAGATTTTTAATGACGCTTTTGTTCTTGGGGAATTCTTTCAGAAAATTAAACAAAAAATTCAAACGGTTCAAACTCATGTTAATTAAATACTACGGTTTAAAAAATAAAAGTGGTTTCACTTTTACATTATCATTACTTGCAACGGGTTATTAACTACCGAAAGCATTTATGCTTAAAAGGTAGTTATTGCGATCACGACGTTTGTCTGTCTGTCTGTCTGTAAACACTAACTCATTGTAGTGGCCCGATCTGGTCCAAATCTTGCACATAGGTTCCTTTTGTCATGGGAATGAACCCTATTGAAATTCAGAGTCATGCGCTAATTAGTAAGTTAATTAGCCTAATTTGCATATTTTCAGAGATAATAGACCATAGGGGGGACCCTTCTATAGTCAAAATTTCTCAAAAACTATTAGTTCATAAATCGATGTAATTTGATGAGCTGATTACGAATATGATAATCATTTTTGCTATTTAGTCCACTAAATAAGCTAATTTGCATAAAATTTTGCATCAATTTTTTTATTGCATAAATCGATGTAGTTTAATAAACTGATTACGAATGCAGTAATAATTTTTATTGCATAAATTGAAAGAGCATCTCAAGTTTGGTCAATTGCTCTCACGCGTTTGGACTAATAAGCCTAATTAGCATACTAATTAGTAAATTAGAATAAAATTTGCATAATATATTTATTGCATAAATCCATTTAATTTGAAAAGATAATCATGGGTTAACACATTAGGTTCACCATTGTAAACATGATGGAGTAGTGAATTGCTTTTATTTCTGACAAGATAATAGTAGTGATGGTGTACACTTATTATCCACCATACGACCTTTTTTCGTACATGATGGATAAAAAGTGATAAGAAAATGTGGGAAAAAGTCACAGGATTATAAAAAAGGTGGGAGATGTTTTAAGCGCGTTTTTATTATCTCAATGGTATCATTAATTAAATAAGATTTTAAAAAACTTAAAGAGATGACAGGGAAAAATACGAAAAAGTAGAAAAAAGTATTTGAGCTTCAAAGGGGAGGTCTCTTGATCATTGAATAGTAGTATCCTCCTCATGATTGTTTCCCACCTCCCCATCTGATGACTTGGATGAGGAAATTAGGCGGGCTCTCTTCTTTCATCCTCGCTGTCACTGGAGCTCACGAAATGGACGGGGGGAGGGATATTTCATTAAAGCTGTTGGTCTCCCCTCTTCATCATCATCCTCCTCAACTTCCTCCTCGTCATCTACCTCATTCTCGCTTGCTTCTTCATCAATAAATTCCACTAAATTTAAAAAAGACAGAAAAAAATTGAGTTAACAAACCAAATGCTGTGCATTTATGGCACAATAACTTACTGTCTTCCTCCTCCTCCTAATCCACATATCCTCCCTCATCTTCAGCCTCGCTGTCTTCATCCTCCACATATCCTCCCTCGTCTTCTGCCTCAATGTCTTCATCATCTACATATCCCCCCTCATCTTCTTCCTCATGTCCTCCATCCTCTACACCTTTGCCAGCAACAGCTAGATCACCTGCATTGTCCTCATCTCGGTTTGCGGGATCTCCTTCGGGTTGAAATAAGCCATCTACAAATGGCCGCCCTTCTCGTATAAGTTGATAGCCAACTCTCGTGTTGCCACATATCATCCTGGACATGTCAGGTACACGGGTATTTGCAGGCCCGATGATGACTTCAAAATCGTAGTCCTTAGCAAACTGCGAAAAATCAATAAAAACACACTTCTTCCAACTAAGGAGCACCTGACAATCCTCTAAATAAAATTGCAGTAATCGTCGACTATCTGGTTTAGCAGGATGTAGTGGGGGTGTCATAAGGCACAGCTGCTTTCGTCTTACCTGACACTGCTTGAAGAAGGGAACGAATACAAATTAAGTGCAATATACTTTTTCTATTATTTTAAATATAAAATCTCCCATACCCGACACGACCCCCCGTTCGACAGTTTGGAAAACGAAGGCAAAGACGTCGTACCCGGTGTCGTACGAGCTTCTTCCCATTGCCTCTACCATCTGCCAGCGAGAAATACGGGAATGAATGACGTCGGGCTTCAAATCGCCCCACATCCCACTCAACACTTTTCTCCCAAACTCGTGAAGCACCTGCACTCGCGGAAGCACATTCACCACCACCAGCTCTATGGAAAATATATGCAAGCAATACAGGCATAAGCCGCAACAATGCTTTGACAATTTGTTATCCTTAAATTTCAAAAATAAAGTAATACTCAAATAATAAATTTATATGTGAGCACCTTTTTGAGTAAAAGCAGACCAAACTTTTGCTTACGGCAAACGATGATGAGCCCTAATTACCCTTCCATTGACACCCCCATTAAGGCTCTCCATCCTCAATGTATATGGGCGATTGCGGATGAGGCGTATAGGTTGTTGTCAGATGAGATTAAAAAACTGAATTTTTTTTGAGTTTCCGCCACGGACAGAGATATCTATCTCCACGAACGGTGTTAGCGTAATATCTATATGATAAATTATCCATTCTCATTCTACCTGTTAACGGGAATGGAGCAGTACTCCCAGTATCTGGACACAATTGGAATCGAGTGGTTTTACACTTAACACCTAAGGCATTTAGAAACGTCATCACTGATGTTTTCTCTGGAGGGATGACAGTAACATGTCGAGTTTCATGGGATCTTGTGTCATTGGAGAAATCATGGCATTGGCATATGACTGTATAGATAGATTTGACGCTCATTGTACCACAGGAAGTGGGTGGAACCATTCACAGGTCACTTCGTTCCAAATAAAAATGGGCGAAAAAGACGAAACCCCTAAGAAAATCTCCCAAATTGCTTGAAAGAGAAAGAGGCATCATTTTTAACATATCAGGTGGTGCTGATGGTAAATGTTTTTCATACTCTGTACTTTGTCACTTTGAAAGTCGCAAGATTATGATTCAGAAGGAGCGTCATGGGTGGAGGGAAATAATACGAGTTATCATAGAAAAAAGAGAGTTTATAATACAGCGTACTATAATCGAATTTTCGATCGAAGGACAACAATAGCAGTGTTACATACAAACCAAACGAAATCTTTACAGAAGAAGAACAAATTGGTAGACCAGAGAAAATTACAATTAATTTCTCCCAAGTTATCTAACCATTTTAAATTCAAAAACTTAAAGCATTTCAGTTCTCAAATCCCATATGTGTTGTAGCTATTGACACTGACACTGACACGTTGTGGATAGGCAGGGGTTCCATAATTAGAGAAATATTAACGAAAGCTGTAGGATATATTATAAAGTTGTTAAAGGAGGTACATTTTACGCTGCTCTTGAAGTAAGGGCACCTTAGGGGAGTAACAGTTTTATATTAAAGCATGGGATTCCCCAGTACGACTTTGAGGTTACAAAAAAAGAATGGGAAACTTGTGGAGCTTCTAAAAAAACTGTTGAGCTTGGTCCACTTACTTTTAACCAGGGATATAATTTTGTAGAGATAATACCCATACACAAAACAGGATACTGGTTTGCAGATATTCTACATCTGTTTCTATCTGGCCCAGTAAAAAGGTAAAGAAGCTACGTACTTCAAGAGAGCAACTTGCTTTAATGAGAATTTTGACGTATATCAAGATAGTGCTGATAGTGGCTGGTATGAAGTTAGATCCGCCCATGTGAGCGGGTCAGGTCTTCCATGCAGAGGTGATTTTAGGGCTGGCCTTTTGGGATGTAATCCATTTTTAGAAATTGGAGGGTATTTTGAAGGAGGGGGCAAAGTCGATTACACGATTAAAAGAAACAATTTGGAATTCTCATTATATGACTTACCTAATATATAAAATTAGTGTGAATTATGTCTTCAGACTACAATGTAAGCAATCGGGCAGTTGCCTTGAGCATTGTGGGTTATCCTCTTAATATTCATTTGATGTTGTGATTGTTGTGTTTATGATATGGTTTCCCAAATCATACATTTGAAGTTAAGATTTCAGGATCGTACCCAAGCGATGGAGGATTCAACTGCCATCACTACCTCCAGAGCCACTCCTCCACCACCGTACGAAATTTGTGTTAATATACATAGGGAAACGCCGCCCCCATATGAGAGTGGTTGGGATTATGTACGTTCAGAAAATGTTTGAAAAATAAAAGTTATAAACAAATAAATAGGTGTGTGTACATTTATTTTGTGAACTACATATACATATTGAGTACATAAACACCCAGCATAAGTGACTAAAAACCTTTTCCCGCCTTTATATATTACCATGTGCCTTTTCCCCACCTTTTCTTATCACTTTTTATCCATCATGTACGGAAAAAGTCATATGGGGGATAATAAGTGTACACCATCACTACTAATAATTTTTGTGTATTTTCCATCATAGTCATCGTGCTTTCTGTGGTTATTTATTCCCGGTTTAAACAGGCTTTATTGCACTTATAAACATTTTTGGGATTACCCAGAAGTAGTGATAAATTTTCTTTCGAAAATGAAACGTTTCTGTTAGTACAATGAATTAACCAGGAAGATAGGTGATATTTTGATTGATTGATTGATTGATTTATTTGATCCCAAACTCTTTTGGGCCAATGACCCGTAGAGCATCATTAATCACTAAAATATACATAATATATTGATTCTTCATTCGTACATAATATACTTAAATGGTAAAGTAGTTATAATTTATAATATACAATCAAAAGTTTCATGAATACAATAAAACTTCATACATAAA
>JAHZNC010000436.1:0-11002 GCA_027744095.1 Zhuqinia jingwanae
GTCATTAAATTTCTCTTGAACAACAAGAGAAATAATATGTAGTACAATATGTGTACTAAATATGTCTATTTGTGATGCATTTCGAAAATACATTTTTTTTCGTAAATATCTCTCGTCATAATAAAGCTATCATTTCTAAAATAATATATACATATATAACATATATACCATATATATATACAACCTAAAATACAAATATGTATATACTAATTGACATACCTACTTATATAACTAATTGATCTGCTGTAGCGATAGCCGTGTTGTACGTTATTTCCCCCATAGACGACGCTACTGATGATACCGATGCAATTGCAGTGCAATTTGGCTGATGATCCCTTAACTGAGCTTCCTTCAAAAATTGGGCGGCACAACCTTTACAAGTAAATATTGTTGCAGGATCCTTCCCTTCCACGTCATGATACCACTTGAAATGATTCTTCCGATTAATTGTTTTGGTCCCTAGAATAAATGGCTTGCTGCAAATCTGACATGGCCTGTCATACAAGGATATCCCCAAGTGATACGTGAGAAAATGTAGAAAGTATTTGTATTGCGAAGTCGAAGTGAAACTACATCTGGGACACTTGCTCTTCCCAGGAGTGATATTTTTGGAATGTCTCATTTTTTCATGTTGTGCCAAATTGTGAGCTTTACTAAACGTTAAATGGCAAAAATTGCATTGAAACTCGCCATGAGTAAGTAAATGAAGTTGTAACTGTGCTTGTGTAATGAATCGCTCTGTGCATCCGGTGTTGTGGCAAGATATTGGCGGACATGAACCTCCTTGCTGACGCCAGTGGGATTCGGGGAACATTACCTGGAGTGATTGCTGTTCATCATTTTCACCTTCCATTAAATGATCATCTGCACTCAGTGACGAGTTTTCTTCAGAGTCCAATGACTGTGGATCCTCGTATGTCAAACTGGGCTCTTCTGAAGTACTCGTGTTTGCCGTGTCCACGTCCATTGGTGTTGGGACAGACGGGGCAGTAACATAGGATGACGTCGAAGTGGATGCCGGAGGAAGTAAAGTTGTATATGAAGGGGCGTGATTCCCGTCATATCCAACTCCTGCAGTTCCCGAATCTGAATACATGTTTCTTTCAGACATGCTACTGCTATTTGATTGCGGTATGTACTGACTTGATGACGAATTAGAATACGGGTAATTATTCGTATTTTCATGATGGCCGGATGGCGCATAATTACTGTAGTTATATCCATAGTCGTAACATGTACTGCTATTACTATAGCCATTTTCTACCGGTACATTTACATTACTACTACTGTATGGGTCATAACCTCCATTGGCTGCTGGTGGAGTGGAATATGAGGCAGGGGGTGGGGTAGCAACTGACATAGTGTTATCATAAGGTGGTGTCCACGTTGACGAGGGATTGTAATTGTATGAGGGATAATTGTAGTTGTAATTGCTCGTTGCATTCCCATTCATACTTTGGTTGCCATTTGTATATTGATGAGACTGCTGGGAAATTGAGCTAGAAGGGGTTGCGTGGTGTGATAACGGTGACGTGGAAGGGTATGCGTACGAAGAGCCATAATTAGTCGTAGAAGGCGGAACGTAGTATTGTTCAGGAGGATGCATGGGATATTGTGGTGTAGGCCGTGCTACTTGATGAGATGATGATGAAGGTGGAGTTATCACAGGGAACCTTGCGGGAGACGGTGCTCTTGTTTGAATAGGGTGAATAGGGCCCGTTGGGTACTGAAATGATTTTGGCTTCCAAGTTGTAACTATAAATCAAATAAACAGGAACTTAGAAATCTCTGGATCAATTTAATTAAAAACAGTAGGAACCTTTTTATAATACAGTATGCTCAATACCTGGTTCAGCTTGAACTGATGAGCCGACAATCGACCGATCACCTCTCCCCGCCTGATGTCCTCCAAATTGAGAAGTCTGATTATGAGATCCTGTAGTTTTGGTTATTTGTACTATTTGATTTGGATGTTTATGAATGACGACTGGGTGAAACTTTGGCGGTAATGGCAATTGGGCTTTCCCCTGTTGAGCAATTGACGACGACGACGTTGAAGCAGGTGAAGCACGCTGCAGCTTTTTTAGTAGCGCCTGTTGGGTAGATGGCTTTATCTTTGGCTGAAAGTTAATTTCAACTTCCAAGTCGTCATAACTTGATACAAGCGTTGTGACAGGTTTATGTTGTAAAAGTTTTTCTTCCTTCATTTTTAAAGCGTACTCTTCGGGTTGAATGAAAGACAATGACAGGACTATCCATAATGACACAACACAGCCAAGAAGCGAAGCAAACAGGTCTTTTGAGTCCACTGGCAAGGATTTTACCAACTCATTAATATTGTTCTCTTTGTTTAGTAACTGGATCCAATCACCAGACTTACAAATACGCTTTAATTTGATGATTGGGTATGACTTTGATAGTTTCTGTATACCTGAAAATTGATTCATTTTATTATTATTTTAAAATTCGAATTAGTTTAAGATTTTTGTATATCTCATTTGTTTATTTTAAAAAAAACTTACTTCGTTTGTACAACTTATTTCTCAATATGCTTGCACTTTTCAATCCACCCATTGTCAACCTTGTAAAAGCCTTATGTTGTCTCTTCAGCACATTATCATCCTCCGACAGTCCAGCAGTCGTTTTCTTGTTGGAATCTTTAATGATTTCGGAAATGGAACGGACATGCATGTTCAGCATCATTTGATGGAGTTCTATCTTGGCTTGAACCTCACAAAATTCCTGTGCCACTGCCTCACACCTGTCACACAACTCAAATCCAATCTTTTCAATCTTCTTATTATCATTTTTCTGATCATTTATCACACACTTTCTTCCCACTTTTTTCAAAGGGGCTACAACCACATTGTTAACACTGAAGCCCAAATAACGGGACATCAATCTGGTGAAATTTACGGATGTTTGCGTGGTCACACGCCGTTTCTCCAGGATTTGAGATGGACATTCATCATAGCAGAGTAGACACAGGCCCTTGGTGTTGAGGAATATGAAGTTTTTATCAAGTGCAGAGCCTGTCTTTCTCGAGGTCATCTTTACTGTTGACTGTTGTACGTGTTGCCAAAATAAATTTTAGCACATTTTAATGTTGTGCTATAGTCTAAAACTCCTTTTTGACACATTGCATTTTTATTATATTTTTCTTTAATACTGGAGCTCTAGTTTCAGCAAAAAAAAATAAGTCACCTCATCACAGGAAGGATGTGTGTTTGTGTGTGTGAGCAGAGCAGAGGCTCATTAAAAACTATATACTGATTTCTCTTGTGCTACATGTGTGTCTATCTATTAAGCTGTATGTTGTTGTAGTATGTGGCAGCAACTCGTCTGCTTTTTTACTCTTACTCTTACTCAGTAAGCAAACACACTTAGAAGGAGCACACAGAGAAATTCACTTTTTTATCATTACACCACATTCAACATTATTGCCATACTTGCCTGATACCTCCTCCTGTCATACTTTTGCTTTGCCTGGTGTTTTGGTCGGGGTCCCCATATTCTATACATGTGTAGTAAGCTCAGCTAGAAATATTATTACAAAATATTTCAATTTCAATATCTTGCTCCTCTTTTGCAAATGTAAAATCCATTTTATCATGATATGATGGGATTTTTATGCCCTATGCGCGCGTGAGTTTTGTATGGAATTATATGTTGTGTTGTGACTATGCTTTACTTCAAGCAAAAAAGCAATACAGAAGTGTGTATCAAACAACAGCATTTTTCACATACAAAACAGCAAAAAAAGGACAAAACATAGGAAGAAGATATAAAGTAAATTATCAAAAAGTATGTTTAAAACTACCTATTCCTCATGCTATGCAACAAACACGCATCGCTATTTTCAATTTTCAGCTAAAAAATCCTTCTAATTCATCATTTCAGCCTTGTCCTTATGTGCCTTGCAGAGCTATGCATACAATGGGATATAAAATCACAATTGCTTTACCTGAATTGCTACATGATATGGGAAAATGTATGCCAAAATATTAAAAATGTAAGGGTTATGGATTGATATGATGTAGTATTTAGATATAGATAAGATTTTGTTGGATGGAGTTTTGTAGAAAATAAAACCTTATTCGCAACAGGTTTTATTTCTTGTCATACCTATGCATGTGTTCTACTAACTGAAGTACAGCTAGATATATGTACATACGTATGTATATTGAATATTATGCCTATAATATGTATATAACCAGTGGTTATTACTAACCACACATTTGGCTGTTTGTTGTGTAATGTCGATGGATACAGGTTCATTAAAAAAAAATTGCATGAGTTTTTTTGCAATGCGGCAAGTAGAGTATTATTTGCTCTGTTCCTGTGAAAACCATTTCCGCCGTTGTTAAAGTTAAGAGGGCTCATTCATATGCTTCTCCGGAAAAGTAACTTCTAATAGTATGTTTTAAGGGGGACTGCTTTAAAGCTATACTCTGTTGTTTTTTACATAGTTGATGGCAAAGAGGCATTTTGTAGCACATTTAGAATCAAAATCATATTTAGTGTTAGATATAATGTACATTTGTCTGAAGGTGTACTACTCTAAAATTGTAAAATGGTCAGTTTAATCTTTTATGTTGCATGCGTAATTGGTTTTCTGAGTATCGATTATGAAGTTTCCATGAACGCCAATCAAAGTTAATGTACGAAGAAACAGAACAAAGTAGTTAATGTGCATGTATGTGTTGTTCCAAAAATTGTTTCATTTTTTACGTACGCACATTTACAACATGATTCATTAGCATGATATTTTGTTAATTGTCATATATTGTCTTGTGATATTTTACAATATTATCCAGCAAAAGTTTCTTTAAAATACACACACAAAAGTCGTAGAAACTCATGAAGTTACATGCGATGTAATGCTACTATGTGTGAGTACATTATTTGTGATTCGTTCCTCGTGTTTATAATTTCAAAGATCCATCATCATTGAGATTTTTGAGACCAAATTGTTTACTGCTTGTGTTTTTTGAATGGAGCAATACACACATAGGAACATCAACTCAGCTCAGCATTTTTGGGAATTGCATATTATGCTTATATAACCACAAAAAGTATCACGTATATAATGATTTTTTTTTGTATGTGACATGACATGATATATATTAAGTAAATAAGCGAAATGGGAGTATGAGACCAAAAACCGATAATAATAATAACTCCATGAGCAAATACAATATTAAAATACAGCAGAATACTTGGAAATAGTATAGCTATCTTTTGTAATCCTCCTTGAGTGCCATGTACAAAAATATTAATAGGCAAATCAAACAAAGTTTTAATGACACTGTAGCATGCATACATGCAGGCTAGCAAAGAGCATGAGAGGAATTCAAGGGAATATTTTTTACACACATGGAACCTCGATCGAACCACAGGAATACGAATATCCCATATTAAATTATGCATTCTTATCTATCATCAATAAGCTTTTGTTGCGAACTGGAAAAGTGTGTCATTTTTGGAGTACCGTCCATGGTTGTTGTCGTTGTCGTTGTCATCTGAAGGTAGAGACGCGTGTAGGTATATACATACTTATAGAAAATGTACATATGACATGGTTATTGTTGATTATGATTATACTGTCTGAAGTAATCCTATAAATTCGTCATACTTTGAATCGGTCCACCACGTAGCTATTTTTAAGCAATTTTAGAACCATTTAAAAAAAGCTTTCCCCAAACACCAAACAGTAATAGAACATACAAAAATTTGGAATCTACATTGATCTCAAGTATTGGAGTGTAAATGAGAGACTTTAATATTTTATGCTACCGTAATTTCGAGGGCTATTGGAATTATAGCAAATACCTAGTTGATAATGCACAACGATTTCCAAGTTACATTTGTTTTGTTACTTTCACACACACACACGCCAGGTTTTTTCCTAGCTTTCGCCTTCCCATGTTTACAACGAAGTGGATTAGTTGGTCAGTCTGGTGGTTATATAGTTTTGATAAAAAATCGAAATGGCTTTAATATTCATAAATAGTTAGCCGCGCCTTCAATGTAGACGGATGCCGCTATAAGTAAATGGATGTGTGATGTGTCTGTCTTAGTGACACAAAAATTATATAATAATATGTCAACGCACATGCGAACCCCATGAAATGAACATACAATACATATATACACCTATATAATGTGCACACATACCAAATACTTTAACTATCTGAACAACGAACCGGCATCTGGAACTGTTGCGGTTGGAAAAGTGGGCAAGATAAAACTTCCTTCTTTGGATACCAGCAAGTTACATGTTGCCCCGTAAAACTTGCACGTGCTAAATTGTTTACTTTTTCATGCGTGCATAGTACAGATATAATAGGGACCTATACAGATATAAATATATACCTAGTTCCTCTTCACAATAATAGAGAATAAATATTACAAAAATACTATACTTGCCCCGACTTTTATCTCAAATAAAAAAAGTTGCCCTACTTTATATCGAATCGTCGTCATAAATGGAAAGCATTTTTATTTGGTTGAAATATTAATACAAGAATTTCATTACTATGATTAAAGAATACATGCAACACAGCAAGCAGACCAAAAATCGAAGAATGTTTTTTTCATTGAAGTTCCAAAAGCTAGCCAAATTGTTAAATATATAAAATAAAATTGGCAAATGTAACAGCTATAACATGACACACAATATCAACCATTCGCATTTACATCAATTGTCACTCAGTACTTAGTACCCATTTTTTACGTGGAAATTGGAATATAGTTTTCCAGTATTTTATGAAAGACCTGCACCTGAAAGAATTCTTGCATTATACAAATATACATATGTCTTAATGATCAATTGTATGAACAATTTTGGATTATTATTACTGTGTTGTATGTCTAATGATTAATATTCTCAAGGACAGTAAAACAATGTGCATACACGTACAAATAATGTAGTCATAAAATAATATCCTGGTAAATATGTATTTCCAGTTTCACCTCAAATAAAAACTACATTCCATAATATGTCATGTTATCCCATATCAGCAAGCAAAACTACATGTTTCGTATTTACATTTAAAAAATATATATAATTTTCATGCAGGCATGTGGCTGGTAAAAAGAAGCATGAGCAGAGCCGCAGAGCGTAATATTACAAAAATGTGAGCGTTCTAATTCATTGTATTTAATTGTATTTAATTTATATTTCAATTCAAGTAATAAATTTTCTGTCTTTTAAAAGTTATATTCGTCAAAACTCCATGCTATATAAATACCAGTCAAATTAAATATAGCGAATGTGTTGATTGATTGTGTTGCTATATTAATACTCATACATATCAATATCATACATAAATGTGCAATAATTACTTTAATACACCTTTTTTTAATCTAGATGCACCTACATATATTGTATGAGCGATGAGTCAGTCAAAATCTGACGAAATTGTAAAATGATTGAAATAATGTTTTTTAAGAGCTTTGTAATAATAAATGTAGCCATTCCTATTTATCATAAAAGAGTAATTTATTACTGGTTTTAATTATTGTTACTAAAAATTTTGTTTAAAAACAAAATATAAAGTTATTATCTCCTTACTTCCTTCCTTCCGTACCTGATTGAATTCATCGTTTCCTTCCTTGTTCTTTTTAGAAGACTAAAAAGCAATTAAGTAATATATGAAGTAATAAGCTAATAAATTAATACTGTACTGCCATAAATGTAAATAAGATGATATAACTCTGATAGTAATCTACCACAAATGTTCAAATCCATAAAAATCTTTGATCGAAACACGAAAGTTAAGTGAGTGTGAAATGAAAATCTATTATGCATCCCTATTTTTCTGTTTCCTTGCACTTATGTTGACTTTGTTACAAGATGATTTATTATTTTTTTGTTACAATTATTGAATCTAAAAAATCAATTAGTATGCTCTATGTAATGCATACTTATATGCAATATGGGTAAATAATATGTCTTGTCTGAATCTCTTTATAAGCCAAACTACTGATGAACCGTTTTCTTTCAAATTCCAAAGCTGTTGTGAGCGTTAACAATTTGTGTTTTTTTTTTCGCAAAAAAACTAACGAAGCGACAAAAAATATCAGAATAATACGTATTCCTCACTATACGTACATGGTTTTACTATAATATAATGAATTAATACATTTTTAGAATTGCGAATGCATTGCAGTTTAAAACGAGCAAAACAAGTGGAGGGTGACTGAAGTTTTAGTTTAGTTTTACAATTTTTCTTAGGGCTCCACTGCCATAAGCATAGAAAAGGTGTGTGTGTGTGTGTGCTTAGGCTATATTCAGGAAGGAAGGAAGCCAAAAATCATAGTATACTCATTGATGCAATTCATAGTTTAAATATTATTTGTTAATTAATTAAAATTCTGCACTCATAAAGTCACCTAATTTTTTTTATTAATTGATCAACAAACCATGTCTATTATTCTTATGATCTATATACCTACAAATTATAATTATTCCGCGTTAGAAATATCTTAATCTATCAAAATGGTTAAACTGAATAAAAATGTACTATAAGTAGTAGCGTGATATATAAATATAGCTGCGGATGGCTTAAAAGTGTACTAACAGTAGCCTCTTTGTTGTATTATTTTCTTTGGACAGCGTCAAATCTTAAGTTTAGTATAAATAGTGACGCCAATTTTCATTTCAACATCAGTTCACCTTTTCAGCTTCTCACATCAATAACAACAAACAAAATCATTTTTAAAAAAAATTCAATTTGTTAAGACAAGTTTTTGTTTCTAAAACATCATCATCATCATGAACGCTGTCCTTGTAAGTACTCAAACCAAAAAAATAAACATGACTAAATCGGATTCTTTATTTTCCAACAATACTAATAAAAAAAACTTTAATCTCATAGGTTGTCGCCCTTTTGGCCCTTGTCGGAGCTGTCTCCGCTGGACATATTGTCCACGACCATTACTCTTACCCCAAATACTCATACAGCTATGGTGTCGCCGACAAGCTCACTGGAGATCAAAAGTCTGCTAGAGAATCCAGAGATGGTGAGCTTACCAAGGGATACTACCAACTCGTCCAACCTGATGGTGTTCTCCGCACTGTTCACTACGTCGTTCACCCCAAGGGTGGATTCCAAGCTCAAGTCGTCAACAAGGGAATTGCTGGACACCATGGATACGGAAAGGGCATTGGAGGACTCCGTGGAGGAAATGGGTACGGACGTGGACTCGGAGGAGTTGGAGTCATCGGTTAAAAAGTAAAACGTGCCATTTTACAATGATTTTACTCCTTTTCATCTTTCCTCATCACTTCTCCTTTCCCTATCAAGCTTAAGCTTAACTTATTTCCATGTTTAAGTACGCATTTCGCTGTTTAAGTGTTAACCCTAATTATCTGTCAATTTCCCTATTGTCCCAATTCCTCCCTTTACCTATTTCCTTCATTATTCCCTCCTTCATACTTTCCAATTCTCCCCTTATACTACTTCCTCTGTACACTCTCCCATTTCTCAAGTTGCCATCTTGTTACAATCTTTCGTTCTTGGCATACTCTGCAGTAATTCTGTTAGTATGTTTTCTGTTTCTTGTTTCTCTGTCTCCTTATATTTGTTCACTAGCTGGTGTTCAGTGCTAGCATTTGTCGTACAAATGTCTTTACCACCTTTAAGTCTATTGCTTTATAATTATAAGTATATTTAAGCTGACTGATTATTTTCTTCATTTCTTTTCTAAGCAAAGAAAACAATTAAAATCTAGTCTACGTTTTTACAAACAACTACTCGCTTTACAGTTTTTTTCCTCATAACACTAATCTCATGATTCATGAAAAATTTATATCATCATCATATTTACATTAAGGTATACCTACCAAGACCTACTTCTACTACCATCTTCTTAAAGTCGCATCTACCAAGTAAAAGCCAAGCGTGTCACATAAAGCATGATGTATTGTATCATTTTATGGAAGTGTTGACCTTTATTTGTCCAAATATACATTTTAATATATCATGTAAAATATATATAGCTTCTTTGTAGATCTTCAAATCGGTATCGGTGTAGTGTCATGTATAGTACAAGTACAATATGACAAGTTTGTGTCAAAGAATATCGTCTCCATCATCATTACTTCGTTTTTGAAGGACACGCATATATCGAGAACGCAACGCAAGTTACTACAAACAAATGTGCAGGCAATAACATGCATATGGTAAATAGAGGATTAAATGGAGATGATGAAAGTGAATCTCAAGTTGTTTAGTAGTACCAAAAAGTATCTACAATTCAACATTAAATGACTACCTAATTTAAGTTAGCTTTGACGGACTTCCAATACTCATGCTTGCATATAGGTAAACAAGGAATACAGAGCCTGCTTTTGCAGGCAAGGAAAAGCTTATGATTACCCATACACAGGCGACACTTCCAATTTTAACATTTATGTAAAATCATGATGACGTCTCAGGGCTGTGAGAAGATTTATCGTTATCTATCACTCCGCTAAATCCACAACCACCACACGATCTATACTGCTAAGTTAGTAGTACTAACCATCTCCATATTCAACCCTGCACAACAACAACCCTCCTACATTAACCATATTCAACCCCACTCCATGCGAAATTTGAAATCATCATGCATGTGACCTGCGTTTCCAATCATACTAAATCTTGCGAAACGGCTGGAAGTGTTGTTTACAATTCGTTAATTGGAATTCAGTATTTTATTGTCGTTAACTAATGTCATTACTGATCACGATGAAGATTTTTCGATAAAAACCGATTTTGAGGTAATCACAGTTAAAATCAGATTTGGCATTACTTCGACTTCATATAGACAATGCCAAAATGTCAATTATCATTAAACCTCAACACGCATATTACAACTAATGTACCGTATACGTATTAGGTAACCAATACACTTGTCAGCTAACCCGCCTACCTTGCTCCCTTTTTAGAGCCATGTTCAAATACTGTTATTATGTTTGATATAATAAGCCAGCATTGTTTATTATAATAGTTAT
>JAHZNC010000437.1:0-15563 GCA_027744095.1 Zhuqinia jingwanae
TTCCCAAGTTTATAGAAATAGAGAGAGAGAAAGTGTGGTCTTGTGAAAAATAAGTAGATCAACATTTTTGCCTTATCTCATCACAGTGACGTCCATGTCAGTGATGTTGATGATGTTGATGGTGGTACTGATAGTATACAGATATATATGGTATAGTACAAGTACTTGGTAGTACGAGTGCGGCAATAAAATAGAAAAGCTCAAAATCGTAATTGAATTCACTTACGAGTACTACGACTACTACTACAAAAAAAAACATGCATACCTAATAATATTAAATGGTTCCATACAATAATATATTATTATAAAGAACCTACATAACACTTATAGCACATTGCACTAAAAGGTAACATGTTATTTTACATTTTTCTCCTCTGTAATATTCCTTGCACTAGTTTTTTCTTCTTCTTGCGTTGAAAAATGTATTAGTGTTATTATTAGAAGTATGATTTGAATGATCAAATAAAGATACCTTATTCATTCAACAATTTTATATATTTACATTAGGGAGCATATTTATATAGGAGGACCCTTCATGCATGGAGTATATATAGAATGTTCCGTTTTTTCCCTCAAGAAAAAAAACGTCACTTTGAAGAGCATTTTTGTGTGATGTAGACAGCCGACTTTTTTTTAAATAACGGTAATAATAACAGGCTATTTTCCCTTATTTTTTTGCCAAACTGACAATCCTTCGCCTTACATGTTATTTTTTTGTCATGTACATATGTACATGTTATACAAAACAGTACTCCATTTCCACTTTTTTTAGGGCCAGTCATTCGAAATGCATTAGGCAGTTGTAAATCTGAATGATCCATGCTTCCATATTTTTACTGTCTCTCTCTCTCTCTCTCTCTGTACATGTATTTCCGTTGTGAACCCTTTTTTTCTTTTTCACAAGCAAGGAAGGGAAGGAAAAGGAAGGAAAATTGACCAAGAAAAAAATATGAGTACGCAGTATACGCTACAACACTACCAAAAAAATGTGTAAGCACATGACTAGTTCCGGTAAAAAAAAACGAAATGAAGGAGAAAAAATAACGATAAAAAAATAATAGCGTTGGAAATATTGCTCTAGTTTCCCTTTGACTTGACTAAGGTAACATGGCATGTGTTATTTTTCTTCGTGGAAAAAAATTGGTATATAGGTAAGCATAAAAAACATGATATTATTATGTTCTGTCCAAAAGTTTCATTTACATTTCCTCAAAATCTATATATTTCCTTCCATATTTTTTTTTCGACTATTTTTTCTCTCCATCGTATATTGTCATATCTGAGTATTATAGGTAAAAGCATTGTGAATGCTCGGTGGTACATATTATTGTAATATATTTTTCCCTTCTGGACCAATGATGGTGAACATTTAATACGATGATAATAATGATGAGTTTGTGGGCTGACAACCTGAATAGCTATGTATGTATATAGTGCTAGTACACGCGCAGATGTTATGATCATATCATATCATTCATATGACTATGGCCATTACGACAATGAGCTTTTTTTCCTTGCAAATAATATACATTTCATAAATATATAATATTAATATATGTGCAAAAAAAATTGTATTGACAGATGGACAGGTTCTTATTACATAATTTCGTCCTGGGAAACTTTTCATTTTTTTTCTTCTTCGTTTTTGTTATTGGTATATACCTATACCTATGTATATGTCAGTGAAGTGAAGAGTACATTATGATGTAAGTAGGTATGTATATATTGTACAGTTTTCCCGTAACAATAATAATAATATTTCTTTTATGATAAATGCAGCAGCAGAAAGTGTGTGAGAGATGTGAGATGAGAGGATGTGAGCTGTAGTATGGGAAATGTTAGTAAGTGTGTTGTGGTATTATGTACGTATATGCCTTCTACTATACTTGTTCTCTCTCTCTCTCTCTCTCTCACTGACTCAAAGAAAATAAAATATGAAATAGAAAAGTTGTATATTTCCTATTTACATTTAATACACTTTACAGAAGATGACTCACTGTTGATGCGAGGCCGATGCTTTTTGCTTATAGTAGAATTTTCTTTTTGCTTATGTGAATGGCGTTTGTGGCCTAGAAAAAGAAAGAAAAGTAATAGTGGTGCTTAAAGTGAAAGTGGAAAAAGAGTAGTCAGAGAATAGAAGAAGCTCGGTTTATATATTTTTTTCCTCCCTTTTATTCACCCAAAGAAAACCCGGTGGTGAATGGTAGTGGAGTGGTGGTAGATAGTGGTGTGTTATTATGTACATGTGTACCTACTTTGTAATATACCGAATTGTAGTATTGAGTAGAAAAAATCGCTTTACTTTAATACACTACTACGACGACTAGCAGTTATATGAGTGTGTGCCGCTACAACCAGTTTCTCTCTCGTTTATTGCTCAAGAGGAAATACATTTAGCTATCAAAAGTGAAAAATGTGGGATTCCAAATAGCGACGGACGTTTTCCGCTCAATCTTATGCAGAAATTGGAAAGTTCCGAGTGCTCACATTAGAAAAATTGCTTTGCTTCTTTCTCCATCTCCAGTGATCGTGTTTGTGAGTGTGTGTGTGTGCTCCTCTTTCAAATGCAGAGGTTATTCGTATGATGATACCTATTGTACATTGCCATTTACAATATTATTCAAAGAAATATACATACCTACCTAAACAATATGTATACTTTATATATATATTTGGTGAAGGAAGAGATGGATTCATAATATGTACATGTGTGTGTGGTCCATTCATTCCATATGCATTCAATTCCTCAAACGCTCTTTACCTACTTATTTTTTTTCTCTTCTTCTCTCTACCAACCAATCTACCTACATAATAGCATCCAATAGATTTTTTTTCTCAATTGGTTTGCATGGTTGGATTCATGTTGATGCCAGACAAGACTAGGGAAAACAGGCGGAGACATGTATTCGATTTCTGATCTGAATCTTGTGTGTGCGAACTCCGTGTTTGCCTGACGGCTCATATAGGAGCATACATAATATCCCATCTCGTATCTTCTCCACCCAATATCATCGGCACAATCCATCTGTTTGAAACATGCAGATTTACCTAAATATATATACATATATTATTTGCCCATGGTCATGTACAGAAACTCGACGATTTTTTTCTCGAAACAAGCTCCAATATCTAATTTATTGGTCAAACAGTACACACTTAGCCAGAAAATTGTGTTTTTAACTTTGTTTTGGGACAATGCAGCAAACTATTGTCACAAATATTCTGTAACATTATTATTATTTCAATATACGTAGCAGTGCCATTATAAGTAACAAATCCCCGAAAAAAATTCTTTTCTAATGGGCTATTTTAGTACACACGTATCATTCTTCACAAAAAAATGATATAGAGTATCATTAAGGAATAAATGGAATTTTTCAACCAAAGATGATTTCTGTACATTGATTTTTATCAATAATAATATATGGAATGATCTATTATTAATGTACATTCTAATAAAACTCAGACTCATTCACTCTCTCTGCTTCATTTCGTTTCAAAACGACAAAGGCTTGTATATTTATTTTTGCTCAATCTTTTTATTTTTTTTCCATCATCCTTTTGCAAACATTCGGTTTTTTACTTTAAAGAGTTGAGGATGGTACGTATACGTTATTATTATACATTTGAAGCCAAGGTATCAAATCAGAATGAGTTAAATTGCTCATGCATGTTTTTTCTAATATTAGGTAAGCAAATCACGCAAAAAACTTAAACATTCTTGGCTATCTAAAAGCAATTCAGAATAACAACGGCCACAACACTAGAATATATGTCTCCTGATTATTAAAGAAAACATGCAGACAAGACCAATATCAAACCTTTACGGACCTAGTCTACTTGCATTTTGTTTGCAAAAACAAAGCATGAAATACTATATATATCCAATATTTGTTCTACAATAATACTGTTTTTCTTTCCAGTGCAGAATTTCGCATTATTACACATCTTTGTTTATTCAAGCGAGGCCAATTTGAGACATGCATACGTTTTAAATTTAAATATTTTTATTTCACCCAGCCGTCGTGGATGTGATTATTTGGAAACAATGTAGAATTTTAGAATTTAGAATTAGAATAAATTCGCCAATTGGGACCTGCACAGCAAATCTCGGTCTGACAATTATTATTATTATTATTCTGGGTCAGAAATGTAAAGTTTGAGGAAATAAGGGCAAAATTTGCATTCAAGTGCCAACTTCTCTTCTTAGCTTTCAAGCCTTGGCTGATTTTAAGTGCTAAAATTTGTCAGGTGGCTTAAGTTAGGAACTTCCTTACAGGTATGCACTTATGTGTAGTTTTCATTTTAATTAGCATACACTTATTTACAACGTTAGCATCAGATGGAAAATATATTTGTCAGCTAGCAGAGTAAGGATGACAAAAGGATATTGAATGCATTCATGCATCCGTTATATAGTCGTAGCATATTATACGGTAGAATGTTCCCCCATAAATTTACTCATGATCGGGAAATATACTATACCTATCCATGTATTTTGGAAACTGATAGATTCNGGGAAATATACTATACCTATCCATGTATTTTGGAAACTGATAGATTCCATTTCTATTTCTCCACTTTTTCAATTTTGGTTTTTGATTCTCGATATTTTTCAAGAGGATCCGACTGATGAAATGCGGAGTAGCAGAAAAGAGGATTAAATTGAAGTGATGTATTGTGGTGGCAACACACACAAATACCTTGACTTTCTCCCAATAGCATCAAACACACACGGAATATAAGTATCCATGTCAATAATGCACATATATACATATTCGATCTTTCTATTCGTTATATATATTAGCTTCATGCTTTGAGCATTCATTTTTGGTAATAATGAAGTCTCAAATGACAATTCTCTCGTATGTTTGTCTATGTATCAAGAGCAAGCAAAGCCACTTTGAAATTTCGTACGAAATGTAAACAAGCCTTTCTCTCTTCCTCTGCATCCTCGTCGTGTGAGAGACATTACCTTGTGCTCTTCCAACAACTGTCTCTTTTGATATGACACAATCAAAAAAGAAGAGAAAAACCATTTGTGGCACGAAACCATTTTTTACGGTTTTTTCTTCTTCTTTTTTGTTGGGAAATGTATAAATATATATACGTGCATAGTACATACACACATACATTGTATATATGAGTACAAAATGAAGAAAAAACAAAAAAAGGAAAAGGAAGAAAAAAGAAAGAAAATCGTTTGTGGTTTTCTTTCAATGACATTTTGACAAATCTCGGTCACGAAAGCTGACAGACACATGGACCTAACGGCAAAAGTAACCAAAGGGATTCAATAAATTCTCTCTTGATATTCTTCTCACTCCCTCTTTCCACTTACATTTTTCTTATACCTATGTAGCATACATAGTAATACATACATACTTTCTTCTTCTTCTTTTCTCTCTCTCTCAATCTCTCTTTGCCTCTGTTGACCAAGAAGAACTTTTATAAAGATTTTTATCAACTGCGTCGTTTCAAAAACACACCAAAATTCACCACAGTACTCGGTATTTCCTACCACAAGCAATAATATTGCATCAGTGTGTGTGTGTGTGTGTGTGTGTGTGTACGAGAAAAAAAGAATCAGTGAAAGTTGAAACCTAAATTTATTGGCTAGTATTATATTTACACGCAAACTACCAAACAATTTAGATATTTTAGGTACACACATGCCTATCCGTAGTACCTACAACAACATGAAAGCAATATATGCGTACCTACATAGTTGCACTTTCCAAGATTAAATAAATCTCTCACTTCCGATATGTATACACAAGCCATACTACCTACATACAAGGATACACTTATAATGTAGCATACTTTACATATCCAAGGGCTATAAAAAACCACTTCATATATATATTATTCCATCCGTATTGTGCATTCCAAGGGTAAAGAGCATTTTTGATACGGAAAATTACAAAACAGTGTAAAATGTTAACGGGCATGTAATACTTGGTTGTGCAATTGCCATCCCCCACACACCCTCTTCCTTTCTCTCCTGCTTGTGTGCTTTCTCTTCTTTTTAACCCGAAATTAAAAATAAAAACCTTGTGTGTTGTACATTGCACAACAAAAAGTGCAAGGATCTGTTGTTTGAAACATCATGCCGTATTTTTTTTCAAATTGTGAGATGATTGTATCTGGCAAGAGAGGAAAGTCAATATGATTTGATGCCAAACAAGATTAACCCTAAAAAGTGCATTTATTTGTAAGTGTGCAGTATGGTATTTTTGTTGCTTAATTTTCATTTTACCGTAAATAATTTCATTACATCTATTGCATCACATTTCCTTACTACCCTTAAAAAGCTTAATTTACATCAATATACTCGTCGTAAAGTTCAGAGAATAATAGCAAATTGGTAAAGATTAAATGGGAATACCTATATTACCTACCTATATTATGCTTTTTTTGGATACTTACGTAACAAATTAAGCATTCAAAACAGTTCACGGTATATGTAGAAGGCGCGTCCCAAGCCCAAAAAGTTTTCCTGTAAGACTGCCTTCCAGCCTGTTTTCAATGCAGAAGCGTAGTGGCACAAAAGATGCATACTAATTCTACTTATTCAAACTAGCGTCATTCAGCTGCTCTATATGATTTAATTAGCTGGCAACTTTGTTTTGTTACTGTGCTCCATTTCTGAAGTGCTATTTTCAATATGACCTTTTCTATTTTTAGTAGGCGGTGTGCTGTATGTGTGTGTAAGTGTGTGTGTGTGTGTAATATGGCTGGTGGCTGACAATTGTGTAGGAAGCAAAAAGCAGCTAACAAAAAAAGAAATTAATATATTTTTGCACTTAAAAGTGACCTCATGTCAGTAAGCGATATGAAATTTTGCCAGATGAATGCATTTGACCATGACACAATTTATGCATTATTACATAAATACTATCTCACAAGCTGCACTCTTTCCCTATATTGTTTTTTATTTGTCTTATTTATTGTTGTGCTCTGGGCTACAAAACGAGAAAGTAGAAAATAGCTTTTTCTGTACGCTACTTAAAATAACAAGTAGTAGTGGGACTTCTACTACTACCAAGCAAACAGAAGGTAGTATAGTGGTGGTAGCACACACACTTAATAGAAATCTATACTCTTTGATGCTGGCATATAAACATGTATTTTTATTATTATATTTATACTATAGCATATAGCATATACTTATATTTATGGCTAACTACATGCGAACAACATTCTTAAGCCATTTCAAAATGACTTCTTGTAGACATTCACCATTTCTCTCTGTGTGTGTTCCCTAAAAAACTTTTTCTCTTTTTAGTTTCATTTTGTGTGCTCCTTGCTATCTATTTGGGCCATAATGTGGAACACACGTCACTTCCTTTTGTTTCGACTTACTCGTAGACTGCAAAGCAGCAGTGTTTTATTCCTCACTTCTTCCTGCAACCACTTCTACTTCTACTGCTACTACCACCACTACCTTAAAAACACAGCAAGGGACAAGGGAGAAAAAGAGGGAATGGAAGGAAGCTGATAAGACGGAAGAGTTGTTGCAGAAAGAGCAATGAGTCTGGTGTAGTGGCAATGAGCGTATATCATTGTGGTAAATGACTAAGAAAGTTTTAGCACGCTCTTAAAAACTAAAAAGCATCACTTGAAAAAAAATATCCTGCTGTTGCTCCTCTACGAGTGTCCTTTTAGCACCACCAGCCTCGTACTAGTGGCACCAACAAACACAGAAAATGGGAGAAATTGGAGGATGTACGCAGGCATACACCAACAAAAAAATAAAATGAATGAGCATAACGAGCTTGTGATTTTTCTCTTCGTCACACGAGAAAAAAATATAATGTCAGAATATTATGAGAGGGTTGTCGAGAGAGAGAGAGAAAAAAGTGTTTGTTGTAGTCCGGGAACGTTGATGTGAGCAATTTATTTTAGAAGACATCATAGACAGTAGAAAGAAAACATGGAGGAATTCTTCGAGATAGAGTGTGTCCGTGTAATAATAAGTGTATGGCATATTTTTTTAGAGTATGATGATGATGGGTTAAATATGCTGAATGCAGTTTCAGAAACTGTTTCATATCATAATAATATTACGTTGCATTAAAAAATAATTATAATTTGTATAATTTTAACGCTAATATTTATGTATAAATAATATTTGAATTCCAATCATATTGAGATTGGTGGTGTTGTAGGTAACAAAGCTGCGTGAAATTCTACTAACGTGATAATATGATGGTAAACATGAGTTGTTGATTTTATTTCATTTTTTTTAACTTTAAAGATTTTGAATCTAAACTTGTTCACAAATTTAATGTTACATTTTCCATTCGATCCACGTGTGCTTATTTCCTCGCACACAATAAGCATACTCACCGACCCCATGAAATTACCTACATGCCATGCATCCTTATGTATTATGCTACCTTTTATTTCTCGGCGTTCGCAACATCATAAATCAGATAACCGGTAGCTCTGGAGCACAAGGTTATGACATAAAGAAAATAAATTACAAAATTAGCACGTATTAATGATCGGCATAATACGCCAATAAATTGTAAAGTCTCTTCTTCAAGGCATACCTATATAAACCTTTTACATTTTTAGTAGGTATACAAAATGCACTGCTTATATATTTTCATGATGTGTAGCGTCCAAGGCCCCTACTACTTTAAACATACTGCCAACGTGTCAGTTTTTATTACATGCACACACAGATACCAACCCAAGAAAAGGTTTACAAGAGGTCTGCATTATTATACATACATGTATTACATATGTGTGGTGCACACACCACCAACAGACACAATATATTTTCAGAGTACTTCCTCCCTATCTCTTCTTCCTCTTTTTGGTCATGTCACTTTTCTTCAGTAGCGCTCTTACTCTCTCCACATTACACTAGCGCCAAGACGATCCCAGTATTTTCTTGTAAAACGGAGAAAGCTCTCCCCCCCACACACACACATTTCACAAGTTATGCATAATTTGAAATGTTATTGTGTGGCACACGGCAAGTTTATATATTATTTGTATGAAGGTAGCAACAAAAAAAATTCTTCTTCTTTTTCTTATGCCCCTCATTGTTGACTTGACTGTTGTTGCAACTACAATTCACACATTACCGCTAAAAAAATCTTTGCTTCTGTATTGTCATCGTAGTGGGGTGATCACACCACCGCACGGCATCGTGCATACTATATATGGTCGTCTCGTCTTCCTCAAAATTTCAAGGAGTAAGCATGATCGTCATCTTGATGGCGAGAAGGAGCATGATGATGATGATCATGTTGCATAATATAACATTCAGAGAGTTGGCGTGGTCTACTCTAGAAGTAGTTGGCTTACATGGTTATGTATGTGAATGTGTCGCTTCGTCTCCTCAGAAAATCCATTTACGGATAACGTGACATGATGTAAAGTAAGATTTAAGTTTATTTCTTGTCTCGGCTCATGAAAATAAGTGTGTGTGTGTGATAGCGGAACCGGGTCGGTCGGTTGGACAACAGAAAGAGAGAGAGGCAAAGGCAGAATGTTATGTAAAATGTACAGCTTAAATAGCTTATTTCACAACCACCGTGAAAAGTGTAATGCAATATTATGTTTGCTGCTGTTGCTGCTTCTAGCTTTGGTGGTGTGGTGATGTGACATACAATAACGAAACGTTACTGTTGCCGTCTCAAGTACGTGCTCAGAATTTTTCCTACCATAACTGCCACCAGCACCACCACCACCTCCTCCACCCCACCATCTTCATGTCAAGAGATGGATATTTTTTACGGAACGAGAAAGAGAGAGAGAGGAGAAAACTGCAAAGTCAGTTTAGTGGTGGTAGTAGTTAAATGCATGCAGCAATAATAGTGTTGGTACGTAGAGTACTCCAAGCGGTCACAACAACAATATTGTGTAATCTAACCAGAATTACTTCAACAATGTACTGAAGGAACATTACATATTGTATTATTTTTTTACGAAGAAGAGGCAAAAAATTTTTCGGGTGACCTTCGAATACTTGAACCCAGCCAGTTGCCAACCCAGTACTCTTTACTTTACTTGGTGGGCACAAAAAAATACCAGGACTCTTTACGCCATCACCACATCATCATAATATAGCACACGCGCCTGATCCTAATAAAACTATGCTGCTGTCTATTACACAACAATAAAAAATGAGAGGAAGTAGTACACATGTACATTATATACCTACTGTAATAATATATAACAAGCCATGTTGAAAATTAGTAGGAGTAGTAGCAACAGCAGCAGAAATACATCTACATGCCCACTTTTATAGCTTGGTTGCTACTACGGAGCAGTAAAACGGACAATGAAACATGTAGCGCGTACATTTTTCAAGATGAAGTGAAAATTAACACGTAAAAAATAATGAGTATTTTTTACAATAAATCATTGTCACTTCAAACGCTAGTAGTTAGCAGCATAGCGAAAAAAAAACATAATTTAGTGTAATACGTACAAGTACAGCACACACACACACACACATTTAAGTACATAGGCATTCCACTCACAACTATGCTTCCACTTTTCAGAGAAAATCACCGGAGCCCCCTTTTCAACATGCGAAAGAGTGTGTATGTGAAAGAGAGAGAAAAATCAAATTCCATCCCATCCTCCTTACTCCTATGATGAAAAAATGACGTAGGACAACAAACTATGTAGTAATAGTACTTACTTTAAAAAAAAGCAATAGTGTAACAGAGAAAACATCAAAGCGATTGTTGTTGTAAAAGAGGCAGGCAGAACCTTGTCGTGTAAAGAATAACAATATATTTTTTTTCCTCTGTAAATAAAAAAACAGTCTTGTTCATGTTCACAAAAACATACATAGCTTTTATTTTTTATACTATTTATTATATAGGCAGTTCAGGGTGATGGTGGTGATGATGGTGGTGGTGGGAGACAAACACAACAACAATTTTTGCTATTCTTTACATTATACAATCATCAGAGCACTAACTACAACATCTACTACTCCCTCCCTCTCTACAGACAGTAATTTTTTTCTTTTTTTAAAGCATAACATCAACAACAATAACAACAACATCAAACCGTATCATTTACACTACAAACACAATAGAATTAACAAAGACATAAATATATATGTAATAATATATAAAGTGTGTAAATTTTTATGAACCAAGCTTGTATTTCTAAATACTAGTAAATTCCTTGTATAAAATCACCTCCCACCCTTTTTTTCTCTCTCTCTCTCTCTCTTTCAAACTCCCTTTGAAATATATCAGTGTACAACAGAAACAGACTACACCAGCAAGAGAGTGAGTAGTATCATTGCTTTGGCTTGTACAAATATTTGCTTAATGCACTCACTCACTCACTCTTTCTTCACTTTCTCCAAAAAGCATCTTGTCAGCAAGGCTTTACAATCGTACCAGCATCGCGTTCCAATGCTATTAAATATATATGTTTATACTCATAAACACATAGCAGAGCAAAACAGCTTTCATCTGTTTCTTTATTCAAACTTTCACATACGTGTGTATACGAGCACATATACAACATACAATTTATATATTTACACATTTTTGCACGTAGGAAAAGCTTTGCCTTAAAAATAACTTGTGATGGTAGTGATGATGGTGCCAGTGTGTATGTGTGTGAATGTGTAGTGCTATTATGGTGAGTGGATCAATTAGTTTCTGCCAAAACACTCCCTTCTCGTCGGACCGACTGTCGACCCCATTATTTTCATCTTTTCTACAGCTTTTTGCAATCTATGCGTGCTATCAATACATAATAAATATACATAAACATATATATTATCTATATGCATACTGCATACCTACCTTGAATTTGTAAAGCAAATAAATTTTTCTCCTCTTCTTTTTCACTTTTTCACCAATAATAGTATAATATCTGCATACCGATATAACATTTTCAACCATCATCGTCATCACATAACAAGAGAGAGAGAGAGTTAAAAAGTCCTTCATTCCAATCCAACAGCAGCAGTAGAGCTACTACAACAACCAAGACAGACTATATTTCATGATCATGGCATGCATACCAGACTTTCTGCATATATGTATCTACTTTATATTTTCTCTCTTTGTGCTTTCACTCAATTGCTATAAAACTACAACCCTCTTTTTTCCTCCTTCTCTCTCTCTCTTTCTCTTACTCACTATACCATGTACTCTTCTTGTTTGCAGAAAACCCACAAAAAACTTTTTGCATTATTACTGTTATTATTATCATCGTCATTATTATTATTACTCTATCATTTCCTATTATGCATATCTTTTTTTCATAAGTATATATACACTCTTTTGTGCTGAAATACTACACAGCTTATTGCAAATATTTCAGTACCCATTATTATCATTTTGTGTCACGATGCTCTGTCACCCTTTCAAACCCAACTTTCCAAAAGAATAAAACAAAACAGAGGAAATGTTAATTCCCAAATGCCATCATCATCATTGCGTAGAATCATCACAATTTCATTTTGTACACAATAATGCCGTGTGCTTGTATATAATAATAATAATGTGTTACTGTAATAGTACTAGTATAATAAACGATATTGTTACTGCAGTTTTTTGCAGTCAAACCCCTCAACATCAACAACACCAAACAAAAAAATACATTCAAATTTTGTAAAGTTTTCCCCCATTTTTTTTTTCTCTCTCTCTCTCTCTCTGTCAATGTAATAGTTAAATTGGACATGTTATCACGTTCTAGCCATAATATGATCAGCTAAAATAAAGCAATAGTCATACATGCTCTCATAGTTGGGTACTAATATACCACACAAAGCATCACAAAGTGAATTTGGAAAGAAGAAAGAAGTTTTAGTTATCACGTTCTAGCCATAATATGATCAGCTAAAATAAAGCAATAGTCATACATGCTCTCATAGTTGGGTACTAATATACCACACAAAGCATCACAAAGTGAATTTGGAAAGAAGTTTTTTATTCCAAAAAAAGAAGAAGAATGCATTCTTTTGTGTGGCTCTTATACTAATGATATGTATATTTAGCACGATTGTACTTTGTTGAATTGCAAATTTAAAGCTCTTTTGCAACCCAAAAATGTTTCTGTTTTTGTTTAAAAACAACATAATGTTGTTTTGGTATGCTCAAGTTTTATACCTTTTTAAGAGAGCACTTGAGCGTCTCACGATTTTGCACACTGGAGTACAGTAGTAGTAATGGGGTAATGCAATCTTTATGTGAAGAGTGGCAATTGGCACTACAATAAAATATGAGAGAGAGAGAGAGAGGGAAAACGGTGGCAATACATTGCCAAACTATACTACCCGTTATAAACAAGGCAATACATAAGGAAAAGGTTGACAAACGTGTGTGGTTTTATGGTGCATTCATCGGAAATGAAAAGTACATATATATTGCCATTATCATGATCATCATTGTCATCATTACCATCTTTATTTTATACTCAATGATGATAGTGCAATCATATGTTTGTGTTGAGTTTTTAGACTGATTAAGTCTTTTGGAAAGTTGTTCATGTTGATAGCTGTGTGTGTGTATATATAATATATAATATGTAAGTAGAAAATAACAACAGTGGTGGTAGTAGTAGTAGTAGTAGTGTGTATTGTGGATATGAAGTGGGTTAACCGCTAAAGTCATTTACATTTATAACAAGCAATACTCTTTTGGAGCAGCATTATTATTATTACTACCCTCTTCATATATGTATTTCCTTTCGACCTTAATACTTAACTTGCCATAGACAATGATTATGTTGCTAGTTAAAATTCATTAGGTATACAATATACACACATAATATTATGTATATTAATATTGCTTGCACAAACATATAAACACAAGGTACCTTTAAAAAATATATATAACAAGGAGCGCATTTTGCTTGCTTGCTAGAAAATTGTGTGCACCTTTGATGTACATATTTTTCGATATTTATGAACCTATATACTCTTTCACCAAATTACGATGATGATGGTGGTCTTAACGTGAAAACAAAATTGAATCGAATCGAATGTATGTATATATATGTACTTGACTATTTGTGCTTTCATGTCCCAATCTAATATAAACTGGAATTCAAGGGCTCTCTTAACAAGAGAGGAGAGAAGGAGGAGAGTGACGCAAAAAGTTTGTAGGGCACTCTGTCTCCTTCTCTTATTTCACTTGAAAATATTGCAAAGTTTAAGTAAAACTTTTTTATGTATGAAAAAGGTACATACAAACTACTACACTACTTCTCTAAATGTAGTACAAAGAAGTTTTTCAAGAGTGTTTTTTAGTTCAACTCTGAAATTTTTCTAGCCTGCTTTTGCTACTACTGCTGCATAACACGAGGTATACTACTTTTTCTCTCTCTCTCTCTAGTAAATAGGTAAATAGTTTTTTATTTATTGTGCTCCCTTTTATATACCGGTTGTTTGGCTTTCTTTCCTCCACATATATACGTCCTTTGCACTGTTCACCCTGTCATCCCGTCTTTCTTCATTATCATTAGTTACGGAACAAAAGATGCGAGCAGCAATGTAGAGAGAGGGAGAAAAAACGATTTTATAACAACTAGCACAAATTTTTTTTTAACTTTCTCGTGTGCAGCGTCGTCCTCCTCCTAAATAAAATAAACGCAACTGACCGATAGCGATGAACACAGTATAAAAATAGATTAGTAGGTAAGAATGTAGTTTTTTGTGTAGTGTGGTGGTGGTGGTGGTGGCAGTGCATTCGGTGGCTCTCACTATTGTTGGCTGCTGATCTGATAATGTGATGTTGATGATTATGGTATGTAGTACAAAGTTTTTTTTTAGCAATTCCTTTTGTACTTTTTTTCTTTCTCGACAAAGTTGGTAATAATAATAATGAAAGGAATTTTTTTTCTCTTGTGTATAGAGGAATGTGAAAATTTTGGAGTTAAGATTGTGTGACCTGAACAACTTATTTTTTCGCCGTCTTTCTTAATGGATGTATTGAAAGTCAATGAGCATTCCTTGACGTTTTTTTCCTCTCTCTCTCTTTCTTTCTAATGCTGACTCAATGATCAATCTTCGCATGCTCTTGTGTGTATATCTGTTTGTGTGTGCGCACTACTTACCATAATAATGTCTAAATGCTCTTAACAAAAGAGGAGAAGACACAATAACAAATTCAATTGAGGAGAAAGCGAAAAAAATGGGAAGAAGAGGATAAAGAAGCACATAATATATTACCTTAATATACATCATCATCAAATGTACCTACATACATACATAGATGTACATGTGCAGGTACATACAGTCTATAGGTTGCACTTCAACATCCACACAAAAAGAAGAGCCACGAAAGCATAAAAAATGTGAAAGAAAATAAAAGTTTTTTTTTGTGCTTTTTGCTATTTTCAGTATTTACCGAGGTAATTCTTCAGCAGCGTATGTATAATGTAATGCATTGCGTGTGTGTGTGTGTGTGCTCTGCCTCTTTTTGAGTTGAGTTTGAGTGTGTGTCTGACGGTAGAAAATTATACATACATTTCTTCTGGACTATTTAACATTGAGACCAAAAAGACGAAGGAGACATGAGACAACATGGTGTATTTACACGCTTCTTACTTACGACTGA
>JAHZNC010000438.1:0-11585 GCA_027744095.1 Zhuqinia jingwanae
AGAACCAATTTCCTTTTTATTGATCCAATGTTGCGGTTATAGGCAGCCAGCCTGTGTATATTAGGCTACGATACTTACTTTGTGCCTTAGCAGCTATAAGTGACTGTATCTTGTTTTTTTGGGGGGGATAGCTTATTTCTTTGAAATTCTTAGTGAAGAAAGTAAGAGCAAAGTAGAATCATTCATTGTTAACTTTATTAACAAAAAAAGATAAACTCTCATAACGAACCATTTTCGTATGTGGATAATGATTAGAATGAAATTGATACCTGTTCCGTGTTTTCCAGTTACCTTCTCGTGCTCGTTATGTAGTTAAGTTATTATACCTCTGCATCGGTAAAACAGAGGGGGAAAAAGTTAGAGCTATTTTGGTCATTGCAGTCATTTGCAGCGAGACCGCTTAAACTACACCTTAAAAATGGCAAACACTGGCCGGCGCAATGCATTCAAAGTGCACGGATGTTCGATTCAAGGAATGACGATGTGGACATGAATAAATTCAAATAAGGAGATGGCATGGATTTATACCTTCCTTTTTGCTCCCGGGAGGTCGGTATCAACAACGACAAAACTCTGAGAAGTTGAGCAGCACTAGTGGGGAACCTGGCTTGTTTGAGACAACTATCGAACGAGGACATGTACCCATGTTTTTTTCTATAAAAAAAACAAGCCAGCAAGGCAGGTACACACGTAAAAAAAGGAGAAGAAGAGTAGTGGAGCAGTCAAGCAAGGATGATGGGATAGGATGGGAGATATTATTATGTAGTTTTTGTGTGGAGGTGAGGTGAGTAGTTTTGACGAGTTGGAGAAAGTTGGGGGTACTTATGCAATCTATTATTGAAAACGAAAATATACAGAAAAAAAAGAGAAAAAAAGGTAGTTTGGGTAAGTATGCATTACAACAGAACAAAAGGAAGAAAAACTCGCAAGAATAAAAGGTGTTCTAATTTTAACGAACTGGGTACCTTTCTCTCTTTGCATGTATTTTTTATACATTTGTGTGTATAGCTTCTCTTATATTGTCACTTAATATATCTCAATATCATATGCAAAATCGACATGCTATATAATATATTATATATATACCATGACTGCACACACATATTTGGATGACGAGAATCTCATGAAATGGATGAGTGGCATAAAAAAGTGAGTTCAGCTGACAGTGTACCACTATTACACTCCCATTATATAAATGTACATACATTTAGATAGTCCTTGGATCCAAAGAAGAAGAAGAAAAAACGCTTACTTTTTTCTCTACTGAAAAGAAAAGTGGTACAGTGAGTGAACAGAAATATACGCGAGGATTCCAAACTTTGTCATTGAGAGAAGAAAAAACATACAAATACATACACAGTCAAAAAAACGGAGCAAGAGAAAAAAGAAAGTCACACAGCCACTATCATCATTGGAAAGTGCATGAAAAAAAGGAAGAAATGATGTTCCCTTTGCTTCTGCTGTTGAATTGTAAGAAGAAGAAGAAGACACGAGAATAAGAAAAAAAGGGCACACACTCACATAAGAAATGGCAATCGTCATTCTATCAATATATTACCGGAGGAACTTTAGCTCCCAAAATCGATTTGTATTGTTGTAGATTTTTTCTTCTCTTTTTACAAAAATAAGGAGAAAAAAAAAATCTTGCTAAAACCATTTTCCTTCAATTCACTCATCCCGAGCTTAGGCATAGTAGTAGTACAACGTAGTCATTCATTTCATTTATTATTCTCAATCGTTTTGTGACGCAGCAGAAAATACCAACTCATACATGCATATTTGTACATGCATGCTTTCACTTATGGTTTATTCTAAACGGGATATACGTATTTGCTTTTTTGTTGTAGGTAGGGATATTTTTTGGCGTATTAGTTATATGACAAAATATACTGGAGTAAGGAGACATTGGATGGTAAATGAAAGCTGTCTTTCACACATTTCTTGCAGACGTTTTTTTTTGTTGAGAGAATTACTGAAAATCATAAGCTCAAGCCCAGCATTGAGTAAAAATGTGTTATGTATGTACATACATATATGACAAAATATACTGGAGTAAGGAGACATTGGATGGTAAATGAAAGCTGTCTTTCACACATTTCTTGCAGACGTTTTTTTTTTGTTGAGAGAATTACTGAAAATCATAAGCTCAAGCCCAGCATTGAGTAAAAATGTGTTATGTATGTACATACATTATAGTAACGGAATCTCTTTATCAAGTTTTACTTTGATTTTTCGCAACATACATACATATCTTTAATATCTACACAGTTTGCTATATTGCATAGGAACATATTATGCAATGTGGAAATTACTGGATCAAGAAAAATGGTTGGAATCAAAACGGATGGTAGATTTCTTTTTCTTTTATCCTTCTTATTATTATTTTTTGTGCTGCTGCTGCAGAAAATGTTTATATTATTCACACAAAATCCAACAAAGTGGGAAAAAGGGATAAACATAACTGGTTTTCACCTACTTACATTTATGTGCATTATTGCCTTTAGGTATTTTCTTTTAGAAGGAGAGCTAATGGAAATATCTGTACTTGTGAAGGTTGTAGGTCTTTTGTAACAGCACATTTCCTTATGACATAAAAAATACTCAACAAATTACTATATTATTATTATTATGTTGCTAGAAAAAAAATGTCGTGATTCTTCTAGGGGTACAAGATTTCACTCTATTTGTTGCCGCAGGAAGTGAGTAAAATGGGAAAAGAAAAGAAAAATGCATTTGAAGGAAGAGGTGTGTGTTGTTGTTTCTTTTTTTTTGAGAGGCAGAAGAACTACATTTTCTTGCTGTTCCAAACTTTTTCGCAAACAAAAAAAAACTGTGCTTTCTGATGTTTTCTTATTTGCTTTTTGTTCTCATATATAAAAACTTTTTTTGTAGAGTATATAATATAGCACATACGTAGTTAGCTAGGTAATAATGCTTTTAGCCATTTATGCCCCAAAAAAATTGTGCACGCGTACACCACCGCAAAGAATAAGGGTAGAAAAGTATGTATAGAAGAAAAAAATTGGTTATACTTTGTAGAGTGACATGAGCATTTATCTAATGTGAAGGGAATAGACAGAGAAGCAAAAAAAATAGAGTAAAAATCAGCTGAGTAAGATATTAGAGTTGTTTTTTTTGGTGGATGAGGTTGCAACCAAAACCTGTCCCTAAAGCAATCAAAGAGAAAGGAAATGAAAGAGTTATGCAATTTCATTTAAACGATTGATTATCGTAATTTATTATTTTCCAAATGAGGTTATTGCCTTGTTCCTTCTTTTTTCTTCTTTTTTCTTGGTATATATATATATATATGTAGTAGTATAAATAGCTGTTTCACACGACTTTGACAGAATGACAAAAATGTGGACATATTTTTTTCTTATACATATTAAGGTATTATCATTATAAATTAAACACACAGTCATCATAAAAAAAATTTCAATTGAGTTTCTTTTTAATTTACCTGAACCATAAATGTTTTTTTTACCATGCATAGTAAAATTTCAAAATAATATAATAATATATATACTTACAGAGTCATAGAGACACATTCTGCATGATATTTTTTTTAATTAAATTTTTTTTCTAAAATGTCTAAAAACTAATCATCATATAAACACGAACCTGCTGTAAACAAAATGCAAGTATATCGTAATTTTTCACTTGGCTCGTGTTGCATTTGTTGTATTGTTGAGGGGAAGAATATTAAATAAATTACAAATGTTATCTTTTGCTTTCATCTGGAGAATAGGTTTTTTTATTAAATGAAGAACAAGGTTTTTTTAAATGGGAAAATAAAAAAAGGGTGGCTTTTTCCTGTGCACATAAATTTCATGTAAGCCGACACCCATACACACTCACACATACACACACACACGCACGCACTTGACATGGTACATTATTACAAAACAAGTATATGAATTTTATCTTTCTGTCTCTCTTTCTCTCTCTCTTCTCTCGTGACTTGTGTTTCTCTTCTTGTCTACTTACCAATACGATTCATTTTATGACTGCATTAAACCTTAAGTTCCTCTGACATTCCAGAGGAGGGGTTGGCATAACTAGAATTTTTCTTTAGTGACGACTTTAGCGTTTGACCTCCTGGAGCGGAAGGCTGATTAATCGTTGTCACATTTGTATTTGCCGCTTGAGGAATGTTTGTACTGTTTGGGCTCCCAGTATTAACAACACTTGACAAAGTTACATTTCCACCAGCACCGTCGCCATCGTAGCCACCACCACCGCCATCGTAGCCACCACCACCACCAGGAGCAGCAACAACACCAGGGAAAGTAGTAGTGGTAGACGGAGTTGTAGAAGTGGCACTGTTAGGCTGCATCATTTGCAGCTCTGGGCTTCCATTCCCTCCACTACTAGAATTATTGGCAAAAGTATCCGGACTGAATTTCACAGTTGGAGTGTGCCTCTTGGGTGGTCTAGGTACATTTTTCCCGCTAACAGCCCCAACACCAGGACTGTTATTGCTAGCACTATTTTCCATATCAAATTGTATCACATTAGCTATACCAGGAGCACCGGGCACACCAGCAATAATACTACCACCACCAGTGCTACTTACACTGATGTTGGGTCCACTTATCGAACTTGTTCCAGGCTGCGTGCTGACTGTGGTGATAATTCCGCCGCCACCAGAGCCATGCAGGCTAGAACTTGCACTGGCATTAATGCCAACACCACCTGTTCTTCCAAGACTACCAACTACATTAGAACTAGAAGAAGCACCACCGCCGCCGCCTCCGCCACCCGACCCCATGATCCCAGCGGAGATTAACAGTTGCTCTTTCATATTGAGGGCGGACTTTCTCGGAGCTGACGAGGAACCGGACTTCTGGGATGAGCGGAGCATTGTTCCAGGTATCATTTGATCAGCGGCAGAGTTTGATGATGAAGATGGTGGTTGCTGGTGGTAGTTTAACATCATGGCTGCAGCAAGGATAGCATCTGGCATGGAAAAGTCTAAATTTGTTAGATTCATATTACTCGTCCCTTTCTGATGCTTTCTTGGCATCTGGCCTGGCAATGTTGAGCTATTAAGACTTTGCTGCCCTTGGAGCTGTTGCTGATGATGTGCGTTAAGATATTGCTGATGTTGCTGCTGCTGCTGATGCATCTGCTGCTGGTGCTGTTGTTGTTGTTGCTGCTGCTGCTGCTGTATACTATGGGATAGTCTGTTTGCAGCATCATGTTGTGCTGCAGAATGGAGTAATTGCTGTAAGTTTGGAACATTAGTCAGGTCCCCGCAAATGTTTGGCATGGGTAATATTGGCATTTGTAATTGTGGTTGATGCTGTTGTTGGTGCTGTTGTTGCTGCTGCTGCTGTTGTTGTTGTTGGAGGTGATGCCGGAGATTGAGTATTTGACCATTTTCCTTGAGCTGTTGTTGTTGCTGTTGTTGCTGTTGTTGTTGATGCTGCTGCTGCTGCTGCTGATGGTGGGAAGGAAATCTTACCGGAGTATTGTGTAAAGAGGATGCGACAGGATGATTTGATGAAACTGATGAATTGTCCGAGAAGGGGGCCTGTAGCAATTGGCGTACATTACCCGAACTCTCTACAAAAGTGGGATGATGATGTGAAAGGTGATGCGTTTGACCTACTCTCGAAACTACTAGGCAGAGTGCTTGCTGCCGATACGGATACACCAACATTACCCTGCATTTCATGCATCTGAAGATCCATCGGTGAAAGGGAGCCTTCCGGACCTCCTCCTGACACAGGTATTGGGTTTTCGTTGGAGGCCCCACCCGAGTTGGACAGAGTTGTAAGCGGTGTTTGCTGATGATGATGCCCATAACTACTTTCTCCTTCGCGTCGACTACTTCCCCAGACCTCCTCCTGACACAGATATTGGGTTTTCGTTGGAGGCCCCACCCGAGTTGGACAGAGTTGTAAGCGGTGTTTGCTGATGATGATGCCCATAACTACTTTCTCCTTCGCGTCGACTACTTCCCCTGCCATCCCGATTTCTCCTTTTATCTCGATAATAATAAAAGGCCCCTCGCCCTCATGACGATGATCATGATAATAGGGATGACGGCCAGGAGGATACAAAAGTGGTCCAGATATATCCCCTGGATAACTGGAATTGCCTGGAATGAAACCGACAGAAAATGTTAATGGTTATAACAAAAGGAACGAATGTTTCCCACTTATCGTGCATGTATAGATTCTTGATACATATTTTTTTAAACAAATAATACATAGATACTTATTATACACTTACTATATATATATATATAGGTACAACAAGAGTGTGTGTGTGCAGTTTTACAAGGACATGCGGCCACACACAGACACACACACACACACACACAAATACATACACAAAAGTTATAAATATTTGGTCTGGGGGCTACTGTATACATACTACACACACTGTCACGTTTAATGCTCAAAGTAAAGGTGCTCGTGGTCGTAACAATTGTGAATTCAAGAAGAGAGTGAGAGTGCAATATATATGTACTACAACTAGCTATATGTATATTAAATACGCTATATATATACACTTACTACAAAGGATATGCATATTATGTATCTCCAGCAGAGCTCTCTATAAACTCTCCAAAGTTGTACAGCGAAAAACAAAAGGAAAACGAAAGTAAGTTGGTCTCATATATTACACAAGAGTGAAAATACATGGCGCAAGCAAATCGGCTAAAGTGGAGAAAGAGAAGCTGCAGAGCAGCAGCAGTTTCAAATATATATATACACACACACAAGTACATAGGCACATAATATGTATAAATATATACATAAACTAGAACAAAGAAGAAGGGAAAAGGGAACGAGGAGGACTTAAGCAGAGCATTTACTACTCTGATGTTAGTGACTATCATAACTTACTTTCCACGTAATAATAGGGCTTCTGCTCCCACGGTCCAACAAGCTCAATGGTAGGCGAATGAGGAGTGGTGTAGTTGCCTAAAAACGAAAAACGCATAAAATTTACCGTAAAACTTACATTGTTATTGCTCCTCTTCTCTCTTTCTCTTTGCTATAGAAAGGAATAAAATATGTTAACTTGGATGGTTGTTAACTCCACATTACTCCACTGTGTTTACACATAGATTTAATAGCAAAATCCAGAGAGCTACTGAATTATGCTATAAAAGCTTTACATGCGATATGACAATGCAAACAAAAAAGCCTCTAGCCTCTGCTGCTCCTGCTCCTGCTGCTGCTCCGTTATTGCTATCATCCTTTTCTATATCCCATCTTGCGTGAGATCCAATAATAATATTATGTGAGCAAAAGCGAATGAAAGTTACGTGCTTACGTGTTTACTAGCAAAACAGAGCAGTAAATGAGTCATTTTGAAATGGGGTAGTTAGTCTAAAGTAAAAAGTGGCAAATGTGCCATTAACAAGGTATTTTCCCATACATTTTATGATGCTCTTATTTAGCTAAATTTAACTGACATTTGTGTTGCATCTTCCCTACGTACCTACGTAAGTATGTCTATGGCCCTTACATTTTATCCTCACTATATAAAGTGCATATACATCCACATACTGCGTGCTCCTTTCTAAAGGTTGCAAATATTTATACTATGCCGCAGAAATAAAAGTCATTTTTGGGGATCAACAAGCTCATCAGGAAAAGACATGAACATGAAGGAAAAATTGTAATGTCAACATCACTTTTGAAAAACCGTTTTATCAGTTATGACTGTAATCATTATTATTTCATACGAAATGGCTCTCCAAGGCACGGCACACGGTAGTGCTGATGATGGGTGGCCGTGTGTGGCTCCATTACTTTTTTTTTTAAAGTTGATATAATATAGCACACAGACCAGACCATTTCAAACAATCATAATATTATTTTGTGTGTATGTTTGTGTGTATATATGTGTGTGGTCTAGTCTGTTTGGCATGTTGGTTACATATTATTATATATTATCATATACAAACACCCACACACTCACGTCGTATAATAATAGCATCTAGGTATATTGTGGCTGTAGGAAAAATCGTGTAGTATAAAGACATCTATTATATACACATAATAACAATAACATACCGTTGTTGAAAGGGGAGTTATGGTTATTGTTATTGGATCGGGACGGGAATCCTGTGGACCCAAGTGGGAATCCGTTGTTGTAGTATCCATTTCTCATGAGTTCCGGTACCAAGTGCAGCCAGAAAGAGAGTTTGTGTGCCCGGTAATGATTTCGTACACGAGGTTTCGCATCTACACACAAACACACATAAAGTAACACAACGACGACGACGAAGAAGAAACAAAAGCGGCCGAGAGAGAAAGAGGGGAAGTGATAGTTTGTTCACAAACAGTGTCCACATTTCACAGGGCAGCGATCAGCGAAAAAGAGAGATAGAAAGAACAATTGAAAAAAGGAGAAAAGTAAACATTGAATGAATTATTAAAAACCAATCTCGAATGTTTTTAAAGCAAAAATACAAATGCATAGAGAGAAAGCTAAAGAGAGAGAGAGAGAGTTCTATAAATGCATTTTTTTAATGCATACACTTAGAGGCCCTCTCTTTCTCTAGAATATGATGTAGCAACGCGCATCAAACCAATGTTCATTCATCCATTCAGTGTACTCGTTTTTAGAACCAACCTCAAAGCTGTATGTGTAGGCATGCACTAATTTCTGCTAGACAAACGATAGATATGATGTAAATTAAATGCAAATAGTGTGCTACTATACTCTTCTTCTTCTCTTTGCTCTTTTTTATTTTTGTTAGTTTTGCGTCAAACTCCTGTGAGTGTTCTTTTTCACATGCGCTTTTAAACATACTACGGAATGTTTTGTTGACACATTTAAAGTGAGCTACACATTTGTGTATACATTGCGGAAAATAAAAAGGTATATAAAAATATTTGTGTGTGGTGAATGAAAATTAGGTAAATGCATTTTTTGTGTTGTGGACCATATTATTATTATTTAAGTTGAGTAGACGTCATGCTAAGCAGGCGGGGGATTATTATTGTTACACACTAAAAAAAGACTGCTTTTATAAATGTTGGGAAAGTATGGTGAAAATTCTCGGTATTGACTTCCACACATGACTTTCTCCCTTTTGTAACTTTTTTTATTACAATTATTATCTTATCAACATGCTTTGCATTTGAAAGAAATCTCACAGAAATATAAAGAATGAATATGCCTAGCGTCAAAAGAAGCGAAGAGAGAGAGAGAGAGAGAGAGAGATGATGATGATGACGATAGTTTGGATAATACGTCGTATAAAACTAGCCGCAGTAGCTAACACAAAATGGGTTAGCCCAGTAGCCGACATGCTTACATAAATATACATAGTGGCAACTGTGATTGGATTTGATATAATATCACATAGTATTCTTTAGAGACAATACGAAAGCATGCAAAACTTTTTGTACACGCCACCAAAAGAAGAAGAAGAAGAAGACGATGAAGAAGAAAAGCGCACAGTTCGTAACAGGAAACGGAACAAAAAAGGAAGAATAAAGTTCATGGAAATGAGAGAGAAAATGAATTCCCTTAGCTCGTCCCTTTCTTTCCACAACAGTCATCAGCGTCATTTCATTATCATCAAAAAAAAAATGAAGACGAAAGGAAGAAGCTGAGAGAGAGAGAGCAGTAGAAAGAAAGAAAGAAAGGATAACGAAGAATGGGCAGAACAAAAAAACATACACACAGAGTCAGACAAAGTGAACTTACTTTTTGCTGAACTTTGCTATATTGCTGTTCATTCCCTTTCACTTTTTATTGCACATGGAAAAATTTGTATAATAATAATAATCTACACTAGTAGTGTGTGTATGTACATAGGTTCATTGTTAATATTCATATTACATTATTATTATTTTATAGAGATCATCCAAATGAACAATGTACATGCATGCTTTGTATATTACAGAACAAAAATATATTTCCACCTTCCGAGTCCATCGTCGTCGTCAAACGTTAATTCGTAACTGACAAGTACAGTGGACACTTTTTTTCGGGCTACATCATCATCACTGTTGCGCAAAAATAACTACCTATCAATGTTTAATATTACAGAACTTCCAAGAAAGCTTTTTTTGTGCTTGGTCCAAAATTCTTCTAGATCTCTGCACAGCACACACACACAAAAAAAAATCTAACGATTCTACTTTTTCTCCTAATGGTGTACATACATAATATAATATACGTGGGATTTCTACATAAATGGAGGGAAAATTTTACTTTTTTGGCTACCAGTTAAACTTGTTGTTCTTATGTGTTTGTTTTCTCAGAAGGGCATTTGTGGCGAGAAGAAAAGTCTGGGGTTTTGGGGAAAAAAAGTTTGGAGAAAAAGTTAGTTGGCAGGAATAAGTAATGTTATGCCATGCAACGATGCATATAGTATTTACATATACCCATGCATGCTTTTTGTTTATGAATCACACAAATCGAATGAAGAAAATGCCAAACGCTGACAATCAAATCAAGATTATATTTATTTATTTTGCATATATATGTAAGTTTTTTTGGTATTCTGATTTAGATTAATTGTGTCATTTGAATTTATGCTTAGAAGGAAAAAATAATAAACGGATTATATTTTGGTGAATAGGCAAGTCAAAATAATGGAATAATAATTTGAGGAAAAAAGCAAGTTTTATAATGTCAAATAAATAGATTTACTAAAGTGTAAAATTAAGGTTTTTGTGTGAAAATTGAAACAGAAAATTACGTTTAATGAGATGCGTCAACATGGCCAAAAAAGACAAGGTTTTCTCTTCTCCTATGGAGCATTGCTCCAGGAGCAATTCTAATGTTACAAAAGAGCCCACACACATACACAGAGGGCTAAGTTATGAGTGCAGCAACTTTGTCTAAACTTCTTCCGTGGTTTTAGTGGAACTACATCCGCTTTTGGAACAGGCCAAAGGAAACCCCTTGCCAAAAACTTTAAAACACGAGTTTTAGTTTACAGTGATGGCTCCTTTTAAGACGCTCTCAAGGGAAAAGTGCATAGTTTTCCAGCATAATTACCTACGGCTAAACTGCGGCCTTGCACTCGTTACAAAAAGGGGATTAAAGTGTTCTATTTTGTTTGTGAATCTACCTAATTTTGTTTATTTTAAAAGATGAAAAAAGACACACTAGTGTATACAAACTATGCAAACTGCTTTGATGAGATTTTAGCTGGTATACAAAGCATTTATAAACATTTACTATTTTATTACTACCACAAATTGTGATTAAATATAAACCACACCTGCTGCTAAGTCTCAACTGAAGCTCTTTAAACTGGCAAACTGACATTAACTGAAATTGGCTTGAATAATTTTTTTGCGAGTTTTAAGTTGATTTGATTGCAAAACAGTTTTTGGAAATGTTTCTCTGTTTGATTCGATTTAGACACGGCATGGGTGGGGGACTTGTACCATAACAATAATAAACGATATTTTATACCAATGGATTTTGGATTTGAGAGGTCTGCACACAGGCGACGACTGTGTTTGCTAAAAAAAAAGAACCACTTCACTTACTTTAGTTCTTACATATACAAAAAGACAGGTCGCCATAATATATTTTTTTAAATGGGAAAAGGAAAATAAATACAAGTAGTACCATTTTGTAAATAA
>JAHZNC010000439.1:0-15923 GCA_027744095.1 Zhuqinia jingwanae
TTTTTACACAGGATCAGAACATTTAAGAACTTCACTTATTGCAATTTTTATTTGTTGTTCATATTGTGGTTAAGTTGCAACAAGTGAAAAGCTAAACCAAGTAAAAATTCAAAATCCTACACTATATATCTATTTATTTGTCATGCATCAGCTGCAACTGTAAATGAGCGTACGTGTGTATACGCTCATGATATTATATTTCACGGTCATATAGTCATCATGAGATTAATTTAATATGCCTTTGCATTCACATGAAATATTTTTTGAATTTCATCAAACAAATATTGTCATTTAAAAATATTCTGCTGTCTCCACCACCAATATCACAGGAAATGAGTTTGTCATTTGCTATTTTCCAAAATTCATTGTGCATTCAAGTCATATGTATGTTTGTAAAAACGATAATAAAATTGATATAGCTCCAAAAAGGGATATATTATATTATGTTATGTCTACAATGTACATGCTTGTTGCACCTGTAATAGCATGTTATGTACTTGAATATATATATATACATATGTACATATGCAGTCAACTAACTACGACGGAGTATAAAGTGTAAACTATAAAGCCTTCGTTGTATGTACATCCGAAATAATAGCTTTGTTTGTAGAGTAGAATTGGGGGAATGAATAGATCATCAGAGAGATAGGAAACGGTGAATTACCTTTACTTCCGGTGTGCGCTCTTTATTGTGTCTCAGTCTCCTCTTCCCTTACTTATTGTTGAAAAGGAAAAGACAGTCAACAGTTGGTATTTATATTTCCCTCCTCCATGTTTTATCCCGTATCATTTTGCCATTTTTTCATTGCTTTATTATTGGTACAGGTGCCTCGAGGGTGAGGGTGGATGTCACTTTTGCAATGCTATAGAAATGTTTCAATATTTTTATGCAATTTGAATTTTGAAGCCGTTAGATATGTATAAATATGATTTCGTGGCTTTTCCCTTCCCTAATGCTTACAGGATACTTACATGATCTGTATAAAAGTAATTTTGACACTAAGATTTAATTTAAAAAAAGACGAATTTAACAGGAAATAATTTCCATTGTCAAGTATAGTTTTAATTTCCAGACCATTTTAAAAATGCGTAAGAGCAATGCTCCTGACAAAGATCCGAGGAGTATAAGAAGCGCTCCACGTGCCGTATTAATCGATTCTCGGCACGACAGCAAGTCGTCAATGCCGCCGTCCGTATCCAACAACAGAAAAGAAAGCCAAGTATCCAACACTTCTACTAAAAAACAAGCTAAATTGAATCCACATGAAGTGGTGACAAACTATGATGAAATCAGGCGGAATACTTCAAGGAAAACGTATGTTGCTGTGTAAAAAAATAAATTTTTGTTATGATGAACCTGCTTGCATAACCTAACTTTCAAACACAAAAGGAATAATTTTGTTACAATTATTTTATGATTGGTACCAGTGATGAGCCCCAGAAAAAGAAAGGAGCAATAATTGCAGCATTGGCAACTTTTTGCAAAAGTTTCATCACAGTTATTTTCAGCCCGCTGTTTTTGCGTCATCGAAATGTGTTTTATTTTTGTCTTGAGCTTTTTGTTCCACCTTTGGTGGCATTGATAATTTTTTCTGCGTTTACTGCAGGGATTTCTTGGAAGCAAGCACAACATGTTAAAATTGAATCTTGTAAGACTCGACTTTATAATCATATGAATTCTATGCATTTAAACAATATACGTCATTATTTAAACATTGTGCATTTTATAGCCACCAGGAATATAAAATTTCCGCACATTACAATGCATGAAGCCACTACTCACTTCCGGTCATTGAACACTAACTCCCGGAAACAAGCTTTAATATTTTTCACTCCAGTAAACGATTTCACAATAGCCGTAATGCAGAAAACGCTCGAAATTCTTGAATTAAGTGAAACTAATGTGGTATTCAAGCGTAGTCAAAGTTCGTTTGGAGCTGTGGGAGTGAATAATTCAATGGAAATGTTTGAGCGTGCATTGATGCATCGAAATGAGCGTTTATCGCACGGTCAGCCGGTTGCCGTTGTGTTCCGTTATGATCCGAATGATGTGAGCAATTTGACAAAAGTACCCTACAATGTGACATACTCTATTAGCAATTTTGATGAATCCATCGCACAAACAAAGGAACCGTTTCCATTTGTCCCACCTGTGCTTTCAGAAAAATGGGGTATACATATACTACAAAATATAAAATATTTACTATACAACTAAACAGAACCAAGTCATAAAGTCAAAGTATGAAAATATTACCACGGACTTTTGTAGAAACGCCGTACTTAACAAGTGGCTTCATTGGCCTGCAATTCGCCATTGAGGATTCCATAATTCGGCTTATTCTGGAAAGACAAAAGGCCAGTGAATTACAAGGGATGGTAGAGGACACTCATGCAAAGGGAAGAGCTTTACAAATCAATGGAAGAGATGAAGAAAATTTATTGAATTCTGATGAAATCGACGAAGATTTGCTAAACTTTCTTATTGCAGAGACTCTGGAAAAGATAAAAAAGGAAAGGGAAAGAAGGGAGAGGCTGAAGGCGCTTGGTGAAGATCCTAGAGGCAATGATCGTCGTTCACGAGTTGGTGGTAGAGGACGCAGTTTAGGAAATGGTGGAGTTCATCATCAAAAACATCTTGTCAGACCCATTACTTCTGAAGGCGAATTACCGCTAAGATCATTAAAAGCGTTCAGTTATGATCATCCTGGATCTCCGAAATTAACAGACCAGCAAGCTTATGTGGTTACCTTTAGTCTTGTAGTGGCATACAGTATTATGAGCTTCTTCATTGTCAAGCATATCGCAGAAGAGAATTTGTCAGGAATCAAGGAGTTGCTGAAGATTCACGGATTGTCCCAATATATTCACTGGACCATGCTCTTCTTTCATGCTATCATTTTTCGTGCAATCTCGTCTGGTCTGATTTTACTTGCCATGCGGATAGATTATGGGAACGGAAAGGTAGGTTTTTGCTGAAGAAGACACGCTGTACTTATTGCTTGTCATTGTTTTTTACTGTTTCATCTTACTTGCCAGATTGCTGGAAATGCCGATGCGAGTGCTCTGTACATTCTCCTGTACGTTCATCAATTGTCTATAACCTTCTTGAACTATTTTATAGGTTGTTACATAAAGTCTGGTAAGAATTACGCATATAAACTTTTTTATCTTCCATTCTTTCAGGTTCTGATGGAAATAGTCATGTTTTTTTCTTACTTTGGGATTTTATTGCATTTATTATGTCTAGTTAAAATGTGCGGTATTATTGCTGTTTCTCTATCAGCCCTGTCATTTTATGTGCCTGAAATTTTTTCCGATATGAAGCTGATTGGAAAGGTTACTGATATTATGTAAGGGGACATTTCGATCGTACAGCCGTATATTTAATTTCATCCTATCATCCTATTATTTTTAATGCTGTATTGATTTTATTTTATTGCACACAACTAGTGTCGGCATTTTATTTCCAAACTGGGCTTTCCGCCATTGCATGAGATCGCTTCTGGCTCACGAGTCTGATGGTACAAAGAGCGCATTAAATGATGAGTTAATGCCGAATAGAGTGTTCATATTATAACTCATTTGTACGTGTCGTACTGTTTTACTTTTAGAAAAGAGTGTTGACTGGGACAATATAATGGAAAATGAAGGTCCCAATAGTAATCTGGTGTCCATTGGCGAAGGCATAATTTCTATGGGACTTGTCGGTCTACTTTACCTTTTCTTGGCAATATACATGGACATAGCAAGTGGTTCCCATTTGTTTTCCTCGACCGTCAGCAAATTTCAATCCTTCCGGGACTGGCTAAAGAAAACACGAAGAACATTGGGTTATTCAAACGAACCTCAGGGAACAAAACGTAAGACTGAACACAAGAGTGAATATCATGAAGATGATTTTCCAAAGCCCCCAATATACGAGGAACCTCATCCGGACAAGGAATGTTACGTTCAGGTTCGAAACCTTTCCAAATACTACAACAAGCATAAAGTAGCATTGGATTCCTTGAGTATAGATGTCATGCATGAAGAGATAACAGTGGTATTGGGCCACAGTGGATGCGGGAAGAGTACCCTGATCTCCATTCTTGCTGGAATGGTACAACCTTCCAACGGATTTGCCACGGTTTATGGATTTGACGTAAGCAGTGAGAGCAGTAAGGCTAGGAAATTCATTGGAGTTTGTCCGCAAAAGCTCGTCTCCTTCAATTTGCTCACTGTTCGGGAACATCTTTATTTATGCTATAAAGTGTGTACATTTATCTTATTTAATCTTGTGTAATTTACTCAATTCCTCGAATTTATCGATTTCTTCATATTGTTATTAGCTTCGAGGTTACCCCAGCAAAGAGTGCAACGGGCTCGCATCCACAATTCTGACACAAATGAAACTGTGGAACCTTCGGTCTTTTTTCCCCAGTAAACTGACAAAGGATGAATTACGTAGATTGAGCATGGCTATGGCACTGGCGGATGCGCCCAAAATAATTCTTTTAGATGAGCCCACTCGAAGTACATTACTTTTGTGATATTTTGTACATTTTAAAATCTCTTCAGTGATATTTAGTTTTTAGTTAAAAATTATATGATTAGGTATGGACGCAATTGGTCGACGGGAAGTGTGGGATATCATTCTCTCATTGAGACATCATCACACAATAATTGTGACAACAAACTGTAATTTCACAACACAAGCGATATTATACCAACTTTGGAAAAACGTCTGATGTTATCTGTAATTTGTTGATATTGATTTAGACATGGATGAAGCTGAACATCTTGCAGATAAACTTGCCCTTTTAGCCCATGGCCGACTAGTATGCGTCGGTAGTCTAGATTATCTAAAACAGCAATACGATACCGGTTACTTTCTGAAGTTGATCCCATTCAACTCCATGTTTATCGACACAAACGCAGTTGTAAACTATGTTCGTAGCATTCTTGGAGAGCACGTTAGTATCAAGCGACATAAGCGCCTTAAGGACCTCGACACCTTGGAACTTGAACTTCCCAGCAAAGAAAAGGATCGTTTTGCTGACTTTTGCGATGAGCTAGAAAAAAAGAAAGATGCCTTGCATGTCATGAAATATTCCATCAGACAGGTGCATTTGAACGATATTTTTATCAAGATTTGCACTTCTGTTGCGGCTGATGGATACGCGTTGGATTTGTACGTGAGACGGGATTCTGCTGGAGATATTAAGACTGTGCTCACCTGTAAGAAACATGCAAAGTCAAAATAATATATATATATTTTTTAGTTCTAGTATACCAGATTTTCAATTTCTCTTCTCTCTGTAGCGGCAATTCCAGAAATACCTGAGGATACAGAAAAGACCGTTAGTCGAGTTAATTTTTTTACTTCCCTACTTCAACGATCTTGGACTGTTCTTCGTAATAGAAAATTCACTTTCTTTCTACACTACTTCATTCCTCTCGTCGTGATTTGGACAGTCGTTCACCACGCAAACTTGTTTGTACAATCAAAAGGTGAAAACCCCGAGATGGCATTGAATCAGGAAAAGTTTGGAACAGACCTTAGGGTATTTTCAAGAATAACTGCGGACGATCCCTCCGTGGTATGCATCGTTTTTTTTTATCGTCAGACATTGTGTGACAATAATGTATGTGCTTAGTTTATAGAATTATTTTCAACGTTATAGAATTATTCCAGTCACATCTCCCGTGTCTTATCTGCTCGTGAAGTGCATGTAGACAAGGAAGAGCCTGTCATTTCAAAATTGTACGACGTTGTGTTTTCGGATCCAAAGCACGCAGGCTATGTCAAGGATCAGCATATGATCGCCATCGAGTTTGGAAAATATGCACAAGATTTCGAAATTGTGGGCTACTTTGCTTCTGGAGCGCTTCATAGTGCTCCATTAGCACTAAACGTGATGAATAATGTTATACTCAGCGTTATTTCGGAACCGGAGAGAAACACTACTCCAAACTGGCGCTCGTACAGCGTCGCCGTCAATAACGACCCCATGCCACAAGTGCAGGATGGCCAGTTTGAAAATGGATGCGGAGTAATCTGCATGCTTTTAGCTATGCTGATGTCGTTTGCTTACGCCTTCATTGTGCATACTTGCTGTTTGCTTCCAATGATGGAAAGGGAAAACGGGGCAAGATGACACATTTTAAAATTAGAACGAAATTTTGTATATGAGATATTTAATTATTAATTAATTTTTAACATGATAATTGTTTGAAGATGAAACACATTATCCTCATGTGTGGTGTGGAACCCTCTACGTATTGGTTCGCTAACTTTGTTGTTGACTTACTAATCATGTTTCTTATTTCGGTGACCGTTGTGCTCATTTTCTTATCGGACTTGTATCAAACCTTTTACTCAAGCGAAGTGCTTTTTGCAGTGTGGTTGATATGCGCTTCATACCTAATGTGGAGTGGACTTTTATACTGCTACTATGTGACTTCTATTATTCCCAGTAGTTTTAATGGTTACAACTTTCTGGCAATCCTTCATCTTTTTGGTAAGGCTAATACGGCTAATATAATGTTTGATTGTGGTATAGACTATTAGATGTGTAATTTTTTCTCCAATTAATCATCATTCGAATGAAATCTTGAAGGTATTATCCTAGTGACGTGGATGATATTCTCACCCCCTGATTCGGGATTCGGGATATTCTTCAGAAATCTCATTCTTGTTTTATTTCCTCCATACACTATCACATCGGCTCTGTATCACTTTTTCAGTAATTCCGGTCAGAGGTGAAGTATTCTATTTGATAAGATGAAAGATAACATTTTAATGACAATTAATTGACAAATGTCCCTTATGATAATCTGTAATAATATCCCTGCAGGAATATTTGCAGAAATATAAATACGTTTGTTAAAACGGTAATACAAAAATAAAAATAATGGCAATGGACCACGAAATAACGTCAATTCATTTACAAATATTATATTTTCTGCAGATTTGCGATGATTCCAAGGACTCTCATCTCCAGAGTGCTGATCCTGCGCACGTTAGAAGTACAAGGAGTTTAGAAACTGATATTTCCAACATAGATCCAAAATTTACACGATGCTGTGGTACTGCTGAATATAATTATGGATTATTATTATTACGATTATTAAGGACCGTTCTCAACGGTCATTTATGCGAATGGAGCAAACTTGGTATAGGTGTATACTTTATGTAGAGGCTATTCATTTAAAAGGTTTGTGGTGAACGAGGAGGAGTAATCAGAAGCGTGACAACATGTGACCTATAGGGGGTCAGCATCTTGGCTGACGGTCAAAGTTTTTTTTTACACATTTGGCACAAAAATATATGTATACAACACAAAGAACTAGACTTTTCTTTTATACTTATGTTACAAGCAATTCATCAGCAGCTAAGCTTTTGATGCAAATCATGCAAATTGCTTCAGTGTATATATAATATATTTGACACTGACCAGCAGGGGGTATAAAAATTTTGCGACACAAATGTGAGAAGAAGGGGTGCAAAAATCGTTTAAAAAATCAATATCGTTCATCCCCCTGCAACCAGGTGAACACAAGTCATAGAAAAAATGTACCGTCACTGATTTGCAGTGCAAATTTTGCACCGGTATAAACATACTAGAGCACAAGATCTTTAACCCAGTATCATTTTCAGCGCTCTTTGTTCATCCCCCCTGGTGGTAGGGGGCAAACATTATGGAATAATGTTACAGGGGAATAATTAATATATGTATCATATTAATAAGATATTAATTAGCTAATTATGTAATTAAGAATAATAGTCGTTCAACGGTTCTTATTTTAATCGTTCAATAGGATTTGTTAGAACTATAATACTATAATACATGTAAAAGATAACCAATTGTCAGGCAAGTTTTTTTTTTGAAATTTACAGCACGTAGATGCAAAGTAACAAAGTCATGTTTTCGACCTCCGACTGTATTTAATTCAAGTACGGAGAGTTGGGAGACTCCAGAATTAACCACTGAAGTGTGTGTACTGTTTTTGCAAGGTTTTATATTTTGGTAGGTATATATAGATAGATAATATATTGTAAAAATGGCTACAGTTGTGCTAGCTTTAAGCATAATGTCGTTATTTTCTGCCTACAGCGGACTTGTAATACTTGCTGAACGTAAAGTATTTTCGCGACTAGCTCAACATATCATGTTAAAATTTCTCCAAATTCGAGAAATGCAAAAAGTTGCTTCGGGTGATGATACGAGGTCGGTTCATCAAATTCAACGTGAAACAAATTCTGTTGAGGAGGTTTTAAAAAAAGGTATGCACATTGTAAATACAACTGATAATTTATTTTTTAAACACATGCTGAGTTAAAGTTTTATTTAATTTTCTGAAGAAACATGGCCTGAAGATGTGGCTTTGGTCTGCCAGGATATGACAAAGTCGTCAACATCTACGATGAAAATCAAAAATTTTAACCTGCAAGTAAAAACGGGCCAGTGTGTGGCCATACTTGGGCGGGGCGATTCTGGAAAATCCTCAATTATCCGGATGATGGCTGGAGAGCAGCTACCCACACGAGGGAACTGCTACATGAAAAATGTTAATTTGGTTCAAAACAGAAGAGAGTATCTGTCTCATATTGGCTATTGTCCTCAGAAAAGCAGCTACTTTCCGGATTTTACTGGTGCACAAATGTTGAAACTAATGGGAAGCCTTCGGGGTATACCTTCAAGCATCCTTAGCATTCATATCAATAAATGGATGAGTATAATGGGACTTGCAGAGGTGGCTAATGATCCATGTGAGGAATATGGGGATGGAATGAGACAAAGACTGCGTGCAGCAATGTCGCTGATTGGAGAACCAGATATAATTATTTTGGACGGTAAAAGAATTTAACTATATATTTTACTATATATATAGCCTCTATATATGATAAATGCTATAAAATATATATAATTTTTAGAACCCACTACTGGAGTAGACCCTTCTGCTAGGGAACGGCTTTGGTGTGTACTGGAACACCTTAATCAAAAGGGCTTCACCATTGTCTTTACAACTTTTTCCACTGATGAGGCGTTCTCGTTAGCCGACAGGGTTGTTGTTCTTGCGGAAGGCAATGTACAAATAATTGGAACACCTGAAAAAATTCAACAGACATATGCACAGGGACACACAATAATTTTCCGGTTGAGGCATGATGTTGTGTCCTCTCTAGAATTGATTTCCATGATGGATAGGAAAATTGGGGAGTTTAAAGTGCATGTCAATGAAACGTACAAGTAAGTAGATAAACTCCATTTGAGTATGGTAAAATATCACTTCAATGAATAAATATTTTTAAAATCGAAAAATATTTTAGTTATATTGATTTACTGGACGAGCATGACGAAATGCTAATGTTTTTCCTTCGTGACGCGAGAGTGTCTTGGGCGGAAGCGTTTCGAAAAGGTCATTATTTGGCTTCCATGCATGACGATATCATTGAAAGGTATGAATGATGAACATAAACCATTTCTGGAATGTGTTCTCCTAATAATTTGCTGGTGTTGGTATTATTATAGTTATGAGGTGACAGAAGGAGGGGTGGATGATATTTTTGTTTTCCTAACAAATAAATATCATGAGCTCAACAAGCCACGAGAATCTAATGCTCCAGTAACTTTTCCCCCACCAAAAGACAACATTGATGAAATGAAGGAGTTGAAAAAAGCTCAAGAGAGATATAAATATTCAAAGTATTAAACTGTGCTTAAATACAAGGAAGACTTTAAAAGTATAATTATTTTTTAATAATTTTTATTACATGTTCAGAAAAAGATTATAAATAAATGAATACGGTATAATATAAACAGTAAGGACAAAAATATGATAAATAAGATAATAAGAACATATATGATTTTGGAATCATATAAGTTAATTTTTCAAAAATAGTGCGACTCCTGCTTGAATCCACCTAGAATTATCCGATTGTGAAGGGAATTCCAAACTCGTGATCAGCTTTTGTCGCGTTTCGCTGTAATACAAGGGAACAGAAAGTATGTCTGTCTTTTTATGTGATTGTCCATCTTTCGGTGACATCCAAGCAATAGTACAATCCCCAACTCTTGTTATTGGAGGAGATTCCGCCGTATTTTCCACCAGCTTTACTCCGTTAAAAGAGCATCCTTCCAACTGAAGTCCCGTGATTTGACAAGAAAGTTTCCCTGCACTCACCGTATTTCTATCCCACGCACAAACAAACACTAACTCGTCCATAGCCACTCCCAATTTCCGCGCGCAATGCTGTTTGAATGCGCTCAAAAATGTGTCTGGATTTAAGAGATCAGATAAATCCACCGAATTTCGTAGAATAGATCCTTCCTTTGATCTCCCTTTCCATTTTTGAATTGCAATTGCCCGTGTCACAATACCCTGAAGATAGTTCATTGCATCCACAGATCCTTCCCACTTTTTTAACCAATCCGAAGGGGTCTCTCGTTTTAACAAAGAATCCGCCACACTAACTAGCCCTTCCGTTGGCACAAGAATTCCTCTGATAACTTTACTCATAGTTCCTAATGCCCTATGCACAGTTTGCATGAGTGAGACCACATTGTAATATTCCAGCTTCACAAAAGCTTCAATTGGATCAGCAGCACTATCATTGTCACTGACGTCAGGCTGCTGAAGTTTTTCTTGAAGAAGACCCATTGTTCCTTGACCTTGGTTCAGTTTCTTCCACAAGTTTAACAATGGGGTCAGTTCTTGTTGCCAAATAGCCTTTTCAAACTTTACAGTGCCACTAAATCGGCGAGACAAGGCTAAACAAAAATGGGAAAAATGATTTTAATTTACATATCCACTTTGTCGACTCACTCGTAATTATAACACATATTTACTTGCAAAAAATCTTTATACTCACTTTTCAGTTGACCAATTACCTGACTGCTTTCAATTCTTTGCAATGACCTGTCAATATTACTTGGCAATCCAAAGGATGATGGGCGGTCATACTCTGGCATGGATTCAATCAGCCTGTAATATTCTTGAATATCTGTAGTATTCGGTAATTTAATTTCTGGACCCAATGTTCGTCTCGAAGGGTTCGCTCCAGTTAAAACCCCTTCATTGAAGTACTCACTCAAGTAGGATATCAAAACACGTAAATCGTACTCATTATCAATACGACCACCAAAAATGGCTTGCTCAAATAAGCCATGTACGTATGGCCATTGAATTTCTCTGGAACCTGAAGCATAATTTTATAGTTGAATTAATCACCAGTTTCTTCGAAAACTAAATAAAAATTACAATGATAATATGTGCAACCTACGATTTCCTTTAAAAAGTTGATCCAAAACAATTAAAGCCTTGATTTCCTTTTCAAGAGCGTCTAGCCAATGAGTAACCAAATGGAGATTTTTCATACAAATCCAGTGACCTACCTGAGCACCTTGCTTCAGTTTTTCTAGCGCCATTTCTATTTGGCCTTGACCCATTGATATCTTTATGTAATGTTGAAAATGTCATTAGAAAAAAGTTTCCTCCAATTTACATGTTTACATTATTTTACAAACTCACCTCAATGTACCGTTGTGACCCTACAGCCGCATGCGCCAATTCCCTCATCTCACTGCTAGGATCCGCCCCCGCGCTAACAAGGATTAGTATTGGCTCTTTCGCTGCAGTTTCCTTTACAACTTGTCTCAAATTAGTTGGAGGTGGAAATAGCGTTTTTCGGCCGAGCACAGCTCTGGAAAAATCTGACATTACAGTGTGGAGCCTGTCTGGTCTTAGTGTCTGAATGAGCATCATCTTTTGGAAATTGGTGATCTGTCCCCTAACGCTTTGCGGCAAATGTTCTTCGCATTCTGTACTTTTGATAAACTCTTCCCATAGGGATTGATCAGACAATGACAACTTTTCAAAAAAGGAGGGGAATGCCAGGCTTAGCAAATAGACCGGAAATGTTCTGTCTTCGTCAATCCAACCAGGTACGTTTTCTTTGGCAGAACCTCCTTTGAGATCAGTAACAAGTTGGCCTGTGAAAGCTTCCCATTCCTACAAGGTTATGTAAAAATAGGATTACGTGACACAATTTGAAGGAAACCTTATTTCAAGACAATTTTAAATGCATAAAAATAGCTCACATTTTCCAGAAAGTATTCGGGATGCATGGCATGCGTGAGATGAATTGCAAAAGATAATCTATCAGCCTTGAAGAGGGAGCGACATACGTATTCATAGACTAGACTTTCCAAAATTCCTTTCAAATGAGTCAAGTGTTGTGTGAGGTCCCCGGCACCTTTTGATTGCTGCAATGCCCTCTCAAATAGCCCCGAAAACGAATTCAGGGAAAATTGATACATGTTATTCAGTTTTGACGTGTCAATAATTGCAAAATAAAGACAGCTGCCAAACTCCGCAAAAGGTAAATAGTCACTGATTTCATTATTTAGTGACTCCTCCAGTTGGGATGACTCTTCCAACGACTCTGTAATAGCAAGAGAACTCGCTTTGGTTTTATTGAGGGAGTCTAGAAGTTCCTTGTTTTCAAGGATGTTCCCTTGTGCAGTTGCCAGTTCCTGAAGTAGACTTTCTCCCAACTTGGACAATTCGATTTTCAATGACTCAATATTTTTCACAAGCTCCTTTTTCTTTGTTTCAATTTCTGGCTTTTCAAAAGATAAAGTTGTACTGAGAAGTTGACTAGTAAGCCCAGCACGTGTGGTGGTGAAATTGACAACGGTTAGGACGGCGGCAGCATCCGGGGTTATCACAGGATTCGGGGTTCTTGTGCAGAGAAACAGGCGAAAGTCTGGATTGTAGTCGACAATTTTATCAGCTATTTGAACTACTTCTCGAGATCCTTGAGAGACTAAATCTCCACGTAAAATAGGCACTAGGATTGGTTCGATTATGTCTGCCTCAAGCACAACAAGAACTTTTCCGAAGCGGACAGCAAGCTCAAGTTCATTTTGGAAGTTTGGATGTTGCAAGGATATCACGGTAGGAGGTCGTTTTGATGATAAAAAGTTTTTCAGCCATTCAGTAGCTCGGCTGGACGGATCGATGAGGTATGGTCTTGAGCAAGTCTGGAAAGGATTTTAAAAAAATTTATATTTTTTAATTTTAACTGGTGCACTTTCAGGTGTGTAAAATGGATACAAAAGCTACAAAATTATTTTTTTAAATTCTACCGCAACATTTCCATCCGACAGCTTGCAAAGTTTAATCACATTTATTGTATAACATTTATAAATAATTTTAAATCATTATTAAAAGTTGATCTTTTAGATTAGATATGCTTATTACTTGGAATATTATAATTGCATTTTCCTGGGACAATCTGTCAGACGGTAATCCCAAAGCTTGCCATTGTAGTAAATCCCTTTCAGAGGACAAAAATTTGCAAAAGTCAAATTCTGGCTTGTTGAGCTCCTCACCCCATTTCGTGAGATATTCAACCCGTAAATCTTCCGGAGCATCGCACAAATAGGTTATAAATGCGGCCGCTAGAACAGTATTCATGGGTAGATCTGCTAATTCCAAATCCAACTCTTGAAGCTGAAAAGTTGAGGATCAAAATGCTAGCTTTTCTTTTTCCAATACAAGGTTGTCTATACGCAACATAACATTTACCTCAATTTTCCAACGACCAAACTCATCATCCAACTTTCCAACTAGACCTTCCGCTGCCAGCAGTGTACCTTTTGCCTTTGACAAGTGAAATTCTATTTCTGCGGCTTCCTTCGTATATTGATTTAGTTTTTGCTTAAGCTGCTCTACTTTCTCGTCCACGCTCATTAACTCAGAGCTGATATTGTCCATTTGACTGTCTGCGAGTTTTAAATTCCTACGAATGAATTAAAAGACGCATGTAAAATTTGCAGATACGCGCCAGTATTATATTTGCTCTTTTTAAATCTTTATTACTCTTCGAGTGTTCTCTGCTTTCTCTCTAGCGGTTCAATTTTCTCCAGAACCCTTGAAAAAACATTTGCTCTTTTTAAATCTTTATTACTCTTCGAGTGTTCTCTGCTTTCTCTCTAGCGGTTCAATTTTCTCCAGAACCCTTGAAAACTTTACATTGGCAATAACCCATTCCGCTAGCGGAGCCGCAGCGGCAGATGCCCGTTTTGCATATTTTGGATCAAAAGATTCCTGCTTAAATCGTAGCAATTTTTCGACCCCTTCTCTATCTTCAGGGTGGATGTGCCTTGCATCAAAGTTTCTAGATGAACCAAAATTACATATGGGTACATAAAACTTTCTCGTACTCTTCTTATCCATACAAATTTTGATTTAAAGAATTGTACCGTATATCATCTTTGACGCCTCTCTTTGCCAAAAATGTTTTCATGCTGTTCCAAGACATATCCCGAATTCCCATGAGACGTATCACCCCTTCTAAAATGTCTCGGATAACGTCTGGTGGCGCTCGGAGTGATCGTATCTCAGACAATGCCTCATTCTTAATGTTCCCCACAGCAGACTTGGCCATCTGTACCAATGGCTCAATTTCTTTGAGCTCAGCGTCAATCGATTTTTTTCTTAGAAATATAATATTACGAAACATTAGGTAACTAGTTAACAGAAATAATGCCCGATAATAAACTTGTGTAGGTTTGTAAAAGTTTAATACGTACTGCTCCAACAAAACCTCATTTTCCTTCAAAGTTTTTTCTTTCAACTCTTCCATCTCCCCACGCTGCATATTCGCACTTTTCATAGTTATCGTAATCATCTCCAACGCCTTATTGGCCTCAGATTGTTTTTCAGCCAGTGTTTCTTCTTGCACGGCTGCACCTGCCTTTAATTTCTCAACAATTTCTTTAGCTTCATTCAGTTTTGCTACACCAGCCTAGTACAGGACAGGATCCAATTCACAAGCCAAAAATTAATCCAATTCTCAATTCACCCCAAAATTATAATTTTCTTTTAAGTAAAAAAACAAATATTGGTGTACACACCTTGAGTTTTTCAATTTGCGTTACAATTTTCACCCTCTTTTGATTATACAACATGGCATAGTTATGGATAAGTGTCACATATCTTCTTGGATATGTCCACTCTTTGGGCAAACTTTGAAAAACTGTTTTAAACGCTCCAATAAACTGTTGTCTTTTTTCAGCTTCATTATTCGTAAATCCAGTGTGATCCCCATCAGTTTTCTCGTAAAACTTTTTGATGATTGACAGTGGAATCATTTTTTGTGTTCTCGGTGTCCAGTTTTCGAGCCATAGCATGCTGCATTGCTTGTAAATTGCCGGATTGCTTTGACAGTTGGGAATAAAATTTTCGTTTGTGTAATCCATGATCAAAATGATTTGCATCATGCGCCGAACGCGTAGAGCAAAGTAGGAATACAGTGAGGAGTTATATCCATCTGCTGACGCTGAGTCACGGAGCATAGCAATGATTGTTTCCAGCTCCTCGGGAGAATACAAACCAGGAATCTATTTTAAATTAAAAAAAGGCATCAAATATTATGCATTGGTCAAAGGACTAAAATATTTGTGGTATGATATATATATATACACCTCTCCAGAAGAAAGAAGACTGTTTAGCATATCCAAAAAGACCTTGTCCACCAGTTGAAAATCTTCAACAACCAGGAATACCTTGTTCCCATCCACAGCCGACATTTGTATTGCCGCTTTCAAATCATTCTTAAACGACTTTACTGAGTAGTTACGACCCACCTTCAAAGTCAGTATTTGTGCTCGTTGTAAAGCTGAAACGATGGACAACGCAGTTCTCCTCCCAACGCCTGCTCTTCCAGCGAGAACAAGAGAGGAACAAGGGAAGGACAAAATCCTGTCAATGTACGCGACGTTGTTGAGCAGCTCGGGAATTACGACAATGTTCAACTCCCTATTTTCTCTACCAAAAGCAATCATTCCTTTGCCTACAACCGTGATTAACTCTTCAAGGGAAACTCGGTACAGGACATTGCCAAAAAGTGTGGAGTAGCTAGTTTTGAC
>JAHZNC010000440.1:0-13723 GCA_027744095.1 Zhuqinia jingwanae
AGGTCGACCCTAATGTGCGATATGATTTTGTTGAAATTCCCCGTATAAAACATTTTTTTAAATGCACCCACGTATGAAAAAGGGATGCAAAAGAATTAAACATAATTATATTGGTATACTATCAATTTTGATTATGTGCAAAGTTACATATGTGGATTTTCCAACAACAAACCTATGGCGCTATAACAGGTATTTGAAAAAAAAACATTACTACCTTAAGTCAAACTAATGTTTTTTTTTGAAAGAAGAAGGAATCTTATGTATTGATTTTTATCGCTAATCAATCATCAATCATCAAGAATTCACAATGATTTTATACTTTAAGGCATTAAAAATTTGTTACATAAAATAAATGCTTTTACTATAGTCAGAATAGTAAGGTGTTTACGTTCGGATTATTTTATGAGAGTTAGAAATATAGGTAAGTATTTATTGGCAAGAATAACAATAAAAGTAAAATAAAAAATGTTCCTAATGTGTTAAAAAAATGACTAGTCAGTTATATACTAAAGCCTTTAATAAGCTTAGAAGTAAAATAACATTAATCTTTCACCGAATCTGGGTCACTGAGAATATAACCATGTTTTATATAAAGCACATCATCATCATTGTAATACCTAATGTCTAAAATCTTTTAAAAATATTTGGTGAGTGAGAAAGTTTGTGCTTTATTAGCTTACTGGTGTTTATTTTATGCATTTCAGGTTTTAAAACGTTGACCCTTGTCGCTGACTTTGATATTTTCGTGTAATTATCCCACGGTTCTGTCTCTAGTGTCAGAAATGGGGAATTGAACAACGCAAACGGTAAGAATTTTATTTCCTTTCTTTACAATATCGTGTGATAATGGATAGTTTGAACTGATGATGTCAAGGCGTGATTAAATTGTGCTCTTTTTTTACTTATAAAATAAATATTTACAATAAATAAATAAATTAACATGAGTGGCACGCTATTATTAAATCAGTTTTTATGAGTCAATTTTTGGTGCCCTATCCTAAACCCTGTAACATTCTATTTGTAGCTTAACTGTGCATTATTATTTAACTTTCTTTAATGTGTCAAATACCTGACATCTATTATAATTAAGTTGTAAACATTACATATTCAAGTTTTCTAAATAGTAATACAAAGTTTGAGAAAATGGGGAAAAGGTGTTTTCTTTAAAAAATTTAAGTCTTTTTCAGCCGCACTTGTAGCATAATACCTTTGTAGCCGTTGTAGTTGGTTTACCTTGTCAATTTCAATTTTTAAATTAGCACTATCCCCAGCAGGGAAATATAAATCCTACAAAGATCGTTATATGTGGCTATATACAAACTATGTTGCTTTTCGTTAGGCCGGGCGTTGAATGTCGATTTCACACACTACAGACAAGTGGAGAAAACGTAGTTTACGTTGTATCCACAGAGGTACATTTTTCTGCTGATTTAGAATTGTTTGCCAAGACATTTGTAACAATAGAGTAAGGCGGAAGAATATAAGTATGGTGTCATTATCGTCATCATTGTTATTATTGCTTTATTTGTTAGACAGACGTAGTAAATTAATAATAGCGTAATGATGACAATATGTATAATGAAAAAATCACATTAGGTAGGTGAGATTATTACCTGGACGTATTTATTCAATGGGAAAAATGTATACATGTACACAAGGTATCTATGATCTAAAAGTCATGTTGTATTATTAAAGCCATTTTTGTGTGATATGCCGTTCCTGCCATCGTCATATCATCGTCATCAAATGAAAGAAAAAGCATCTTTCTCAGTCATTCAGCTTGTCATCCGTCCGTCCATCCAACTTATATTCTTTTCATACAAAAAAAACACTCATTACTATCTTTTTGTTACTTTATGTCAGGAGTACTTTCATGAGGAATTACATCTTTCTACACAATCAACCTAGTCGCACAATCTTTTTTTCACACATACAAAAAAAACACTCATTACTATCTTTTTGTTACTTTATGTCAGGAGTACTTTCATGAGGAATTACATCTTTCTACACAATCAACCTAGTCGCACAATCTGTTTTTCACTATTAACACACACACACATAAAAAGTTAGCCTCTGGCTATTTATACATTACTCATCTAACTCAAAGTAGAATTTCATTCAACATTTCTCACCTATTTCACGCTAAATCATCATCATTTCAGCCGTCCACTAAAACTTGTTTATTGCACACAAATATTTTGTCGCGTAATCCTCGTCATAAAAGTGGCAGACTCAGACGGGAAGCAAAAACATTTTTGTTAGCCCAAGAAAAGCAGTAGCGTAATTTCGATAACATAATTATAGAGTAACAGTAACATTATGAATTTTAAAATTACGGAAAGTTAACTTTAACTCTTAAAAAAGGCATTGTAAAACATTGTCCACTGCTGTTGCAAATTGCAAGTTTTAATTAAGAAAGCTCTGGACAATAAGGAAAACAATCAGTTACAGTTACTATATAATACCAATCGAAAATTTCCTATAGACTCTTGCTGGTGACTTTTTGTGCTACTTTTTTTGTAATAACCCAACTTTAAACAAAATTACTAGAAGAAATGTCAAAAAAGTTTAGCAGAATTCGAATATACACATCCATGTCAGTATTGTCAGTAATAATTATAAGGAAGAGAGATGAAATTTCAATGATATTTTCGTAGGTCCAAATAAAGGTTGGACACAAAGTACCAGTATTCTTCAACGATGATGCTTGTCTGTGCTCGTCGTGTTTTAATGGTTGAACTGAACAAGTAACACAGGTGTCATCATCAGTAGCATGCATCAACTACGTGTGACGTGTGGCGATAAGTCTTATCTTAAAGGTGTAAGCATATCTTGCATCTGGGCTACAAAGGCTTGTTTAATTTGGAGAAACTCATTATTGTCACTTGAATGGTTTAGTGGCGATAAGTCTTATCTTAAAGGTGTAAGCATATCTTGCATCTGGGCTACAAAGGCTTGTTTAATTTGGAGAAACTCATTATTGTCACTTGAATGGTTATTTTTTTTTACGAAAGTAGCATATTATAACTTTGGGAGCATTATTATTATTATACTTACTTTTGCAACTGCCTGCAACTATATGGTATAGTTAGTAGGAGAAGATAGTAGGTCGTATTCCATTTTTGTGTGTGGTTAGGCTGATAAAAAGATGGGTGATTGACAGTATTGTGAAAGGAGTACGTTATTACCATTCCTTAATTTACATAGTTATTTTCTAAAAAGTAAACTTCATCTTTTCTCATCATGTAAGTATAACCAATATAAGATTTTTTTGTTAGCGGCTCAAAACCAATTACTTTGTATGAGATATTTCATCAACGTTTCATAGGATAGAGCTATTTTTGTAACTCATTCATCCCAACTTAGATATATTGTTAATGTTATTTAATGAACGTTACTTTTCGAGCAATCACAATAATAATGAATGGCAAAATAAAGCAAGCCGACACCGAAACGTAAACAGTCATCTCATCAGCCAAAAAAAAGACTGCTCCGTCCTCGACCGGTCTACCACCACCAAGAAGTAAAAATTATTTCATTGTGCTAGTATTTATTTTAAAATTTACTTACGTACATAGCACAGTAATAATAATAAAGCAAATTATTTGACTACTATTGCTCCATTTATTATTATTGTTCAGGATCGGTGTACGTCTTGTAAATCATCTCATGCACATTTTACCTCTTTCTTTCTCCATTATTCTTGGTCAATGTGGTAGCAACAAATAATGTACAGATTGAACAATGTACGCTTTACCTTTTATTTTGATATTACTGATCAACTTTTGAGATAGCTTAAATTGCACTGATTTGTTCTGTCTTGACAAAATGAGCGCACATTTGAAGAAGCAGAATTTCATTAAATATAATAATATGCAAGCATAACTTGCAGTGTTTTTGGGGAAAGGTAACATTCTTTCTAATTGCAAGGCATGTTTGATGAATTGATTACGCGCGCTATGATGACGTTTTAAAACTTAAAAATGCATTAATTCCATTCACAGTTGTTGCCAGCTTATGTAGAGAATAATGTTAATGGAATGCACAGAGTGAGTGAGGAGGAAACACTACCTTTATTTTTTTGCTTATAAAAAACCAAGTAAGAGCATTATGGAAATTTTATTGCGCTCATCATGTCAATCCTCTGTATAGGTAGATATATAGCGTCAAATAATATTAAAAACTATGTTGTATACATGAAATATGCATCATATGGTGATTATGGAAGATTTCTTACATTATGCATAAAGCATAATATTAATATATCTAAAGGCATCTTAACGCATTCATTTTTAAGACATGATTAACAACATTGTCATTGTATTCCTTACCTAAATGACTGAATGACGGTGCAAAAAATATGGTTCCGTGTGCATGTGGTGGTCGAGTTCTAGTGAACAAAAACAGACAGGCAGCATCATGCAATTTTCAGCGATACGTTACGGTTGACAGTTACTTTTTAGATTGCATTTCTGCGCGAGGCGAGTATCATACAAACATCAACCTATATTCATTTGAGACTTTTAAAATCTTCTTCCTTCATGAATTGTGCCTCCTCATCTGCTGACAGTTGTCGTTTGAACAGAGAACATCAAACAATGCTGGCTGTCAAACAAATGATTATGTCTATTGAATAGACATCAGTCTCTTGCTATGATGTCAATTGCATAACTGGAAGTATTGGAGTGAAATTAGCCTTAATAATAAATACAATTAACATTAAATTGAAAGTTTAGCTAACATTGTCGGGCTTTGGATTGAAAACAGGAAAAATTTACAATCATCTCAGTTAGCCCCAGTTTGGTAAACCATCACAGAGATTTGTAATTAGTTTTTCAAAAAAAATACTTGGATATGCATATACCTATATTATTTATTTACCTATCATGTTATTTTCTTTTTTAAATCATAATTTTCTCGTACCGAGCATATTTGTTTTTTAATAAAATTTGAATTCCTCCAAGCTTTTCTCCCACTTGAATAGTTTGTAATCAGTGTGAAAAATTGAATTATATGCGTGTGAACGAATGCATCATCATCACAAGGAGATGAATACATGCAAGGAAACTCATTTTGCATCGAATCGTGAATCGATTAAGTACGAACTGGTTGACTGTTATCTGTATACATAACAAAAATCATCGTCATTATTATCATCATCCTCATCATCACATTAACAAAGGGGCTTGCCACTTAAGTGAAATGAAGAGTGAACGATGAGGATGAAAAATGCTGATGTAGTAGACGATGAGACGAGAAATTTAATGATAACTTGTTGTGATATGTTGCTATATTACAATATTATGCTCTGCTTTTGCTTTGTATAGTCATTTTCAGGAAAGGAGATGCTAACAAAATTCCTGCAAACACTTTTATTGTTATTATTGAAACACCTCGGCAATAATCGAAGGATCACGACAAAAATTTGATGGTCTAAACCTTAACTCTTAACATAATTATGAATATATGTATATATATATGTGTAGATCGTGTTTGTCTTGTTCATCTATTATGCTAAAGATTATTGTCAGTACGTTTTAGAAGAATCTCATCGCTTTTCCCATGCGCAGCACATGGTTTTGAGCTAAATTTTATTCTTCAAAAATCGATTGATAGAATAGATGATTTTTTAAGAGAAGAAGTGAAATGATTTATATTGCTCGTTAACAATAATCGAAGGATCACGACAAAAATTTGATGGTCTAAACCTTAACTCTTAACATAATTATGAATATATGTATATATATATATGTGTAGATCGTGTTTGTCTTGTTCATCTATTATGCTAAAGATTATTGTCAGTACGTTATAGAAGAATCTCATCGCTTTTCCCATGCGCAGCATATGGTTTTGAGCTACATTTCATTCTTCAAAAATCGATTGATAGAATAGATGATTTTTTAAGAGAAGAAGTGAAATGATTTATATTGCTCGTTACATCCTCGTAATAACAATAATCACTTTCATCACTTCCTCTACACTTATTACATTTTTCATAATGACTTATGAAATTTGAGCTTTGAATGAATCAAGTGGGAAAAAATCCCTACACACGCATAGAGATGGAAGTTTGCTGCTGATTTAAAAAATATATTAATGATCTTAGATCTCAATCATGAATGGCTGTACGAGAGAAAATGTTTAATATCTTTGATACTCTTGATCTCAGTACCCTATAGGACTGATGATAAATGTTCTTTTCTTGACAATCTGCTTTAGATTTTCCAAATTATTGGTTTAGAATATCACTCTGTTGGTCAATCACCAAAAAGCCATTCATATAGACACATCTTTTGTAATGTACAAGAGGATTTTCTTATTGTTATCCTTGAAGAGGATATGAATTTCATGCATATTGTGATTTCGAAAACATATTCAATATTGAGATAAGTAGGCATGTGGATGAAAAGGAAATTGAGATTGTAACACTGGAAAATGAAACCTCTAATCAACTGCTACATTTTTTATTTATACAACACTACGCAGCGTCATACTTTGAAGGACCGTAGTCAAACACGTATAATCAATCTTCGTTTTGTGTCACCAATATTGATAGTAATTTTATTTTTTCCACAAAACTTTTATAGGTACCTATGATTGAAGCAGTAGTATCATAGTCATCAGCGTTTGTGTCTATGGATCATTTCACATTCACACGGTCATTTTTTATTGCTACTGTCCACTTTATCGCTTTGTTCTAATTCACGAATTTTGTTCAATGTATTCCAATACAAACTGTCATCAGCCAAAAAAAAACGTGTGATTGTTGACAGCATGCATTGAAATAAGATGCAAAAGATCACAGTAATTCGCGAGCCATGAACAAAGTTTTTTAATATCACTTTAAACACGAAAACTGCTTTTAACTGATGCCTCATGTACTTTGTGCAAATTACTACTGTGCCTTATTTTACGCATGTGCAAAATGAGAAAATGATGAACGCTGTATTTTCTTGGATGATTAATTTGTAATTTTCTTGGATCATCGTTTAAGGACGAAATGATGATCACACAATATCGTGATGCAAGGCTTAAATTTGCTTTATTCGACAACTTAACAATGGCTCATATGCTTGCTTGAATCTCCTTTCTTTTTTATTTAAAATAACATAATCATGCGTCGTAGTTTGCGCGTCTATAAACCTATATCCATTTTGATAATAGGTGTTTGTAGACCGATTTTCCAAAAGACTAGTTTGGAAATTAACAATGTAAATGATGTGTGTATCTGCATACAGGTTTGATTTTGTATGTATATGCTACGTGTTGAATATAAAATGTTTAAATCAGTTACTGATACCAATAATACAAAACATTTTCTTGTTAATAGGTTTTTCACAAGTTTGCATCTTAATGATATCCCGCTGAGAGACAATTGACCCACTCGTCAATTCAAAAATAACTCATCTTTTTTTCTCAATGTTGTCAGTCGGTGGCTTTAAAAACTCTTGTTCCATCATGATGATTCGCTAGTAATACGATAATAGTTGAATAGATTCTCATCATCCCGTCATCATATAGGGGAAAAGTGATTGCATTGTACCCACACTGTACCGAAGATGATGATGATGTGATGATAATGATGATGGTGGCTATCGTGGTTCTTTACATTATACTGTTCTTGAATACCCAGTAAACTAATTTTAAGAAATGTACAAGGACTCAACAATAGCTAACTGAGAAGATGACGACCAACTTGTGACTTGTACACAAACTCTGTGTGTATGTATGTGTGTAGTGCAACACAAGAAAATGGAAGACGGAAGAGAAAATGCAATTACGTTTTACTTGAAGTAAAAGAAAATATACAGATGCACTTCAATGAATCATTCATTATTGTATTACACTTTACATTGTTGGCTTTGTAAATTAAAGATTTTAAATACATGGATGTTGTTGTCGAGTTGTTGAACCTGAACAAGTGAGTATAGGATGTACTGCTAATAATAACACGTGAAACTCATTTTTCCCTTTTTCATTTATTGAACAATAATTATTTAGAGAACAAAATGAATAAAAAAAAGCTGTCGAATATGTCATCATCATCATCAGCATCATCACCCCATCATGCATAAATAGTGCGCACAATACACGTAAAGATAATTAAAAGTGCATTTTTTGTTAAATGGTCCTCAAGAAGAATTTGGAAAGAGGAAGACACAAGAGCAGAACAAAATGTTTTTCAATTTCAATAGTATATATTGTACTATGCCCAGCAGAGTATGCTGCTTAATGCTGAATTTACTTGCTTCCTTGATTTAAATTCTATTAAGATACATATGTGGTCAACCAAAATGGTGCAAAATTTCACACTTGAGTGTGAACTAAAAATATGTTTACGGTTTAAAAAAAAAGGTTTATGAAAATTTTACTTTCAGCATATCAATATTTTGAGATGAAATATTTTTTGTACTCACTTTGCATTGTTGCATAGATATATTCTTTTGATGAAATGCAGACAAGTTTACTCACACAACCTAAATCCAAAACTATTTTGTAAAGGTAATTTAAATCTTTTACTTTCATACTCATGCTCTTCTGCTTCAATTAGGTATGCAAAGTAAACTATTTTATGCAAATTAAGTAAATTTTAAATGCAGGAAAAGTGATTAAAACAAAGTGATCCATTCGTTCAACTAATTAGAGTTAACATGCCGGTATATTATGTAAGTTAATTTATGTGCTGTTGTGTGTTCATGTCTATGCGGTTTGTTGTTTGTTTTGTACGAACAACACAAGGGACTCATCACTATTCACTATTGCCCTGTAATCCATGCATCTTAGCATAATAAAACTTACAATAATCTTCTCGTGTTTTTTCAGTACGAAACCATAATTGTAAAAATAGTAAAGTTGACTATTATGCTTAATTAAATTGCACCGACATACAACAGACAATACTACTTACTATCATGTTTTGACAATCATTACATCCTTTGCAAGTAATTAAAAGTTTCGCTTAAGAATTTAGCTCTTAAATTATTTTTTGAATGTTCAAAATTAGTAAGTCATGGTTTTATACTGTAACGTTTGCGTTTGATGTGACGCAAGGACCACTCAGGGATATTATGCATAGCACATACTTGTAGGAGAGCAGATTAGTAAAACAAACAGTATTAGTTGTGTCTGGAATATGAAACTATAAAATCGTTAAAATATTTTGTTGCAAATAAACTTTTAATCTGTAATATTTCGCAGTGAAAATTGAAAATATTATCCTTGATATACGGTTTTTACAAGAATGCAAAAAGTTTTAGAAAAAACTTATTTTATGCTTCCCACAAGTTCTTGAGAGATTTGAAACATCGATCATTAAAAATTAATAGCGATGAAAAATGGTGGGAACGGTTTATTTGCGAAATCATCCGTTGTTTTGTTGTAAAATGTATTGGAATGAATGCAATCAATTTCTACAAGTTCAAACTAGTCATCATCATCATCATTAGTTGCTGTTGATGTTGTTGGTTCATGGAATGTGCGAAACACTTGAATGAAAGGAGAAAATAGAATACATAATATGTCTGTAGTATAGTAAATTTATGTGGTACACAAAAAAATGTAAGAATTCATGGATAGCATGTCATGGGAAAAATCTTCTCAAGCCTTTCAGCAAGAGACGCGCAATTCATTCTTCATGAATAAATCTGAATCTTTTTGCAAGTGCGCTGACTTTAACAAACCTGTCAGCAATGTTCGCATCCCAGCATATTGTATGCACAGTGAAACTCATAGCATCTTGGTGGATTACAGTACAGTTTTACGTTTACAAAGAAACATGTAGTTTATAAACATAATCTTTATCCAACTCTTTTGAAATGAGACTAAAAAAGTTTATTGCATTTTAGAGGTGTACAAAGCAGAATTTATTATCCCACAAAAGGACAAAAATCAGTGAGATGCTCATATAATAACAATATCGTCACTCGTACTATAATAATAACACAAGCTCTTGGCACTGTGTGGTATAAGAACAGTTGGATCTTCTTAGAATAAAAAGTTTTTCAACTGTGATTTTTTTCTTTAAAAAAAACAACGCACCTCAACCGTTATAAATAATGTAATGTAAAGTACAAAAGAAACATATTTCATTTCTGGGTAAACACAAGACGCACCTTGATGAAAATACTGTAATGATAGTTTACATTTAAGTATAACGGCAGGGGTGAAATAGAACCCTTAGTGGGAAAGTGTTTAGGATTTTAAGATGACGGCACCATTACCGCAATTAATTCTCAAGTCCAACTGGCTCAATATATAAATATTCATGATACACTCATTTCAACAACATTTTGTAAATTATTATTATAATCCTACATCTTGTAGCACAAAGCTTCGTCGTCGCTGTCCTGCGTTTAAGGGAACTGTGAATGTGTTAATGGTACAATTTACACTCTGAGAGAAGTCATTATTTTGTGCATACATTTCGAGATTTTGGCTATTCACTGTGTGTGAATTTAGTACGTACTTTTCAACCATTAAAAAAATATGGCGAACAGTGTTTGGGAGGACTTTAAAAAAGTGTCATTTTGTTGGGGAATGCTTAGAATCATCCTTTTGTTCGCTTCAATATCACTTTAATCCATGTGGAACGCATGAGTAGAGACGGTGACAATCATCTTCAAAGATCATGAGAAACGTATCACCTTTATTGAGTGAAAAAAAGAATAGCAAAAAACGTTAATCGTGCGGTTAAAATCTATGCAAAAAAAGCTTAATATGTGCTGTTCTACTTTTATCAGTTCTCTCTTTTGCTGTTACCTTTTGCAGGGCATTTAAGCTGAAGAATAACATGCATGCTTGATTCACCTGCAACATGCTTGACAACTGATTGATGATTGCTACTGCAAAGTATATAGTTAACAGGTAAAAGTAAAATCGAGCCTACTATTGAGTATGTATAAGTACACATAGGTACATATTTTGCGGTTTTGAGGGATTTCTTCCCCTCGATGAGCTCTAAATTAAAAATTATTGACCAAAAATGATTTGAAAATCATGTTTTACTAAATGAGCTCTTTACGTTTTACTTATTACTACNTGTATAAGTACACATAGGTACATATTTTGCGGTTTTGAGGGATTTCTTCCCCTCGATGAGCTCTAAATTAAAAATTATTGACCAAAAATGATTTGAAAATCATGTTTTAGTAAATGAGCTCTTTACGTTTTACTTATTACTACTTCCACAAGCTGTGAAGCGTTATTGATCTCCACGAGCAGTAAAGACATCTAAATCAATAATTGAAATACACTTTAATCAATAATGCAGTTTGACACTACCAAACATAATATGTATGAGTTGAGCACATACCTACTACATATGCACGCTGTAAATGCGAATAGTTTTTCGTTTGCAAACTTGGTCGTCTGTAGCACCAACAAAACAACAAGCTCATCTTTTCAGCAAATACAGTAGCACATGATCACTACATATGCACGCTGTAAATGCGAATAGTTTTTCGTTTGCAAACTTGGTCGTCTGTAGCACCAACAAAACAACAAGCTCATCTTTTCAGCAAATACAGTAGCACATGTTCAATCTGGGGTCAAATCCTCGGAAGGTAGGGTTATTAAGAAATCAATTTATTGTCAGCAATGTCAATGGAAAGCCCCTATTGATTAGTTTAAAAAAAACAAGGTAAAAAGTACAACAAGCCCTTGCTAAAACATTACAAAGATTATATGAAGGTAAGGTAGCTAATGAGAACTAGATAAACAAGTGAGGTCTTGTTTTTGTTTCACATGTGTCAGTATTTTGCAATTCAACTGAACATATACATATCTCAATTCCCACAAAGATTATATGAAGGTAAGGTAGCTAATGAGAACTAGATAAACAAGTGAGGTCTTGTTTTTGTTTCACATGTGTCAGTATTTTGCAATTCAACTGAACATATATATCTCAATTCCCACCTCAGCAAGTGTCAGTTTGGTTCATTAAATGACGCATTCTGTGTACAAACTGCTTCAAAACAACACATCAAACTAGTCAAGCGTTTTGATGTTTGGTCTTGTTAAGGTTTATTGCTCCATCAAAACAGCAGTTAATTGATGGTGACAAAGACTGGAAGGAATCAACAACTTATGTAACGAGAAAAATAACGTTGTGTCGTTGTGTGGCAGACATTGTTTGCTATTCGCTTTTGTACATTTTTTGTCCGAAGGAAAATTTGCTCTCAACTGACTATCCCTCTCAAGTGAAAAGAAGCAGGAAACTCGACAAAGGAACAACCAGAGTTCAATAAATTTCTCATCCTTTTTTACTCACTTGTGTACGGTCATTAAAAGACTTGTTTAGGAGATGGATGAGTGAAAAAAAAAGAGTTCAATATATTTCTCATCCTTTTTTACTCACTTGTGTACGGTCATTAAAAGACTTGTTTAGGAGATGGATGAGTGAAAAAAAATTTACCGAATATGGCGACTTCCATCTGTGCTTCTGCTGTTTGCAGAAAACAGTTATAAGAAGACCATGATTATGATTACATATATCTGTATATATGACGTGACATAGGTATACAAACAATGCAAGTGGGCAGTGGCAGTGGGTACCAGCGCCCAGTATGCTGTGTGGTAATAATAGTGCCTTTGTCCCATGTATTGGTAACAGAGAAAGGCTTCTTTATGACTATGATGATTACTACTACTACAGCTTTTCAAAAAGTTATTACAAATAAACTCTTGCTTTTCTGCTGAAAAAAGCTGCAGACCGGTTCTTCAAGCTGCTGCTGTTTTTTTTACGAAGGGTTACCCACTGTTCATGTTCTTTCTTTCCTCTTGTCGCATAGTGTGGTGGTGACCAGTTATATTATTGACTACATGAAATGTACATGAAAAAAAAAAACACACACATAAAGAAAAAAAACGAAATGAAACGAGTAATGCTACATTTTCGATTGGAAAATAAGTCGAGTTGAATGATTGTGCCACACTACACAGCTTGTTTTCGCTTCGTGTGAAGTTTTATTTCCTTTTGGAACATGAAACTGAATCATCGTAATAGTTCTCATATCCGCGTTCGTATAAAAAGGAATCTTATATATTGCCGTTGTGCACTTTGAATTCTTTCTTTTTTGTCTTAAATACTCATTTCCTTCGGTACTACTCAAAGTGGCATTTAAGGCTATTATTATAGACCTCTATACAGAATAGAATATATATTGTAATACACCGAATAGTGCTAAGATAGATGTAATTTGCTACTAATTTATGATTATATGTATGTATATCTTCAAAGTACTTGACAAAACACTAGCATTCCTAACGTTTAACGTTGCATTGCAATGACAAAAAAACGGAGAGTATTTGTAAATTTTAGCTGAAACCGGAAACATTTTTCTATACAATTTTTCTTGCATGTATATTTTTTTCTGCAAGTAGAGGGGAAAAAATTGGTTGCATCGTCTGTCCTGGGTGTAATGGAGTGAAAGGGCTTTGACTCCACTTGGTTGTTCGTAAAATATATAAGTAACCTGCAGCAAAAGCAATATGCAGTAAATGCAGTAGCAAAAAGAAAATACTCATTTACAGTGAAATATGAGAAAAGGGACAAAAGGTCATTGTTGTTTATTTTTATGGTTTTCTTTCAAGTAGCAAGACTCAAGACACACATATATGTATCTAATGATTATCTCAATACTTAAGTTCAATCGAGGAGGACGCGAGTGGACATAACAAGTCGGATTCAAACGGGTATCGCTGTTCACTTTTAACTCACTTACAA
>JAHZNC010000441.1:0-11971 GCA_027744095.1 Zhuqinia jingwanae
CCTTCAACCTCTTCCGTGGTATCACTCATCATATCATGATCGTCGTCACCATCCAAGCTGGGAGAAACTTGCTTTGCTTGATGTTTCCAAGGATTTTCTTGCGTTTTTAGTTGATGAAGGAAGAGCTAAACGTTTCATTTCCGTTTTTAGCTCTCCTCTCCCTCCCTCTACTTTTGAGCTCGTTTTGGAAAATTTTGCCAGCAGAAAATGAGAATCGACAAGAGAAACTATATAATCTTTTTTTAAGTCAACTCCCACGCATACAAACACACACACACACATGCTGCAGAGTTTTAAAAGAATAATTTTTAGCAGCACTGGTTTGCCTTCCTGATGGAAATACAGCCAAGAGAAAAATTAGTTACGTGGTTGGTTGTTTGGTTGCACTCTGTAACTTGTCCGACCCTGTTTGTTTCTCTGTGTATCACAATGCGTTCTTTTAATTTTTTTTTTAAAGTGAACTCACAACTCGCAGAGCTGCGCATTATGACTGTGTCATTAGTTAAAAAGCTTGTGGTGGTAGTAGTGGTGGTGTTGTTTTGGGTGGGGCGATTATCAACTTAAGGCAATGAAGTCAAACCCAAGTCAGATAAGAAAATATAAGTAATGTAATACGTTAACCAGGAGGAAAGGGAGCTGTTTGATGATGATGATGATGATTATAATCACTGGCAAGTTTATGTTGGAGCTCGGAGAATTCTCTCTTCAATTCAGAGAATAGAGCTCATTTCGTGTGATGATTGTTGGTAGTAGTTTAGTAGTGTAGCCACTATATATTCTCCAGTTGCTATGGTCATCCTCCACCTTTTCAACTGCATCATCATCATCACGCCAATCAAGCAAATAACCAAAACTGGTCTCACTCACTCACACAGTTTCAGCTTGACTAGAAGGGGAGACTTTTCTTTGCATGTTTATGATGATGATGATGATACATGCATGCATGCTGAGAAATGTTTTTATTGAATCAACTATATTATCCCTCTACTACTACTGCTGCTGCTGCATCTGCATCTCCTGGCCCTCTTTTATAATCTCTAAAAGTCTACATCATCACATTGTAATCATGAGCAAAAAATAAATAAAATGTATATGAAACTTGAGAATGTTTTGTTTGGTTGAGACTTTGGGGTTTTTTTCCTGCTCATCTATCTACATCTTTTCATCTTGATTGCGTGTCTTTTTAAAGTTAACTTTTTACTCTAGTTTACTATCGGCTTTGGAAAAACCATGGTTTTCCTCTCATTTTTTTACCCTCCATCTTTCTCACCGACAATTTTTGTCGTCATCAAAAGTCATCATCCATCATGAGCATCATCAACATGAATATTACAAGATGTGATTATTCTGCTGCACTGAACTTCAACTTCAAAAGTAGTGACATGTCAGCACAATTTTTTGTCTTTGATGATGAGAACAGCGGAAAAGTGAATTTTTCAAAAGGAAATGGTAATAATAATCATTCATGCATCATCATTATCATTATAATGTCATCTTGTTTGCACCACACCATCATCGCCCCTGCTACTCAAAATACTACAACTCTTACCAACTTTGATGATATTGAAAATGAGTAGCACGGCAATAATAATAATAATAATAATAAAAATAACAAAACTAGTAGATGCAACTGTTCAATGATGTTTACTGACGTGACTCTGACTTTTTGACGTTTTTATACCTGTTTACCTACTTGCATTGTGCACAAAAACACACGCAACTCATTGCGTACCATCCAGAGACGCATCTCACCACCACCAACCACACTTTTCCATAAACAGAAATAGGCACATATTTAATATATGCTTAGTCAATAGTAGTAAGTAAGGAAGGAAGGATGATGACGATGATGATGGTCATGAGAAAAAGTGTACTCCACCCACCCACCACTACCTCCCCCACCCTTTCTCTTTATGATTGTTTGTGATATGTTATTGATCTCCGGCTCATGTAAATAATCAAACTTAACTTTTTTTTCTTCCTTTATATATAAATGAAAAGTAAAATACTACAACAGTTTTGACTGCTACTGGATACAAGTGTATAGGGATAGGGATCCATTTTTATTTCTTGTTGTTCCAATATACTATATGTATAGTAACATTATTATTATTATTCTTTTATTATTATTAACTTACAATGTTTTGTGGGGGAGCGGGGTGTGTAGTAATATGAACCACTCACATTCTCACACCAGTATATATGTTATACCTAGTAGTTTCCTCATTCCTTTTTTGTGCGTGAGCCCTCATAGTTGCGTCACGTTTTCCATAATATATATATTTTTTTGGTTGGTGTGCTTAAGCAAATTACCCATACACTCTGACAAAACACAAACAATGCAATAGTAATATGCCACCTCCTGGAATGAAAGTGCATTCACCAGGCCACGCACGCATAATAGAAAAACCGTCACTCACAATTCAGTTGCTCACGCACACTTGAAATGAAATAATAATACTCTACTTCTTTTTTTTAATAATGCACTTTGATGATGATCATCATGATCACAATGATGATGATGATGATGATGATGATGATGATGATGATGATGATGACCGTCACACGATGAAATAAAAATTGTAGTGATATGGCACGGCCTCACACACACAAAAAAAAGTTTAGTTTAGTTTAAATATAAAGCATTTGATTGTTCCAGTTCCAGGGTATAAAAGTCGGAAATAAGAATGATCTTTTATTATTGTAGATAGACTGTGATGTATATTATGCGTTGGTTTTTTTTTTCATTAACTTTCTAACTTCCTGGGTAATAATTTTTTTGTGCGGGTGTTTTCACATACAATCATAAATTTGATTTTTTTGGACAATGCGAACAAAAAAATATAATATCAAGTGATTAGACACTGATGATGAAATGTATGTGTAGAGTAGAATTGAGTGGGAATGATACGATGTTCTAAAACAGTAATAATAGTGCTAGTTTTAATGCTGTACATATATACAAGGTAACAGCCATTGTTGCTGTCACTATTTTTTTTGAGGTAATTTGAGTAACATTGCTGTTATGGCTTAAGTGATGAGTTAGGTGGGGGAGGATTCTTATATTCTTTGTGGAAATGTGAGAAAATGCATCCTCATCATTCTCTGTAACACATCAACAGAAAGATTTATGGAATTGTGCGTAGCTGTAGCTACACACACACACTCAGAAAATGTAATACTATTTATGTGCATTCTAAATTTTAAATGCGTGTGTATTTGTGTAGGAGTATTTTGAAGATGCAAAGCTTAATAAAGCATAAATATAACACGTTCAGAGCTCCCAGGGAGAGAAACAGAGCGTGGGACTGTGTGGACCCTCTCAACTTGTCAAATGCTGCTGCTGAATATTATGCACACACCGTCGCATCTCACACAACAACAGTCAAGTTCACTGCCACAGGAGAAAAAATATATATGATGGTCAAAAATATTTATAATGTTTGAAACGTGGTGGTGGTGGTGCGTTGATGTTTTTAGCTGCTCGACGTATGGTGATGATGATGGTGATGGTGGTAGAAACAGTTTTAATGCGCTGTTCCTCATCTTTACATCATGTTGTTGTAATAAAAGTAAAGAAAGAGAGACGTGGTCGCTCAAGTCAAACCTAAAAAAAAAAGTCCACCAAAAATACCCAATAAGTTGTAACCTTACACACACCACCACATTTATCGCCAAAGAGACTCTTTTAGAAAAGAGGCGAGACGGTTTTTCCTACTATTCTTCTTCTTCTCCTTCTTCGTCCTATTATTATGGAAGAGTCATTATTGATGGGCTTATAATATAAATAAAATATCCGTTATGTTGTACACATGTAATATGTAAGATGGGATCCATCCATATATATTATTGTTGTACCTATGCATAAACACACTTACTTAAACACTCATTTTCTCCCTTTAAGATTGGTTTGTTGCCACTACTATCGTCCTTTTTTTCTCTTCTTCTTCTTCTTCATCGTCTGCGTCGTCGTATGTTATTCTGTTATCACGACGTTACGATCACCAAACCAAACGACTATTATTATTACTACCTCTTCTTATTTGTAAAAGGAAGGAAACTAAACTGAAGCAAGCAAGCAAGTATAATCAAGCAACCCAAAAAAACGCAGCATAATATTCTGATGATGATGATGATGATGGAAAGAGAGGAAAAGGATTATTATTATTGCGTTGTTGTTACAGTACTGTATAGTATGTGTGTACGGAGGGAAGTTGGAGTAAAAAAAAAATGGAAATTTATGAGTGTAGTTTGCCCTCAACCCGTTAATATTTCTCATGCTGATGATGATGATGCTATCTTACTTGATACATGCTTACTTTTACACACAAAATGAATGTTGCTGGCTTTTGCTGGTAATAATGTGGGTATTATTATTACAACACTATTAGGGAATGCATTTATATTTATTTATTTATTTTTATATTTTTATATTATGTATGCTTAGTGCTCAAGTTCAATGCACATACCATGTGGATAATGTAATAATAATGTATTCTTGAATAGATTTATATTGATTGAGCGAATGGGAAAAATCAGGCCCAATTGAAAATTCAAAAAAAAAGTGCAATGTGGAGTTGCGTATGTCGTGTATGCATTCATTGTGTATGGTGCATCGTGCGTTGCTTATTACTTCTTAAATGATATTGAGTTGACCAAGTTTTGTATTGAGCATTTACACAATGGGAACAGTTAAATTTCTCCCTATTTTTTCTTTTCACAGCCACGGTGATGGTGATTATGGTGATGATGTTGACAATCGCTGTATAACTATAGTAATCATAATCATGGTGCATTGTCAAAGTTGGACGTTTGGATACATGCATTTAAATATTTTTCTTTTCACAGCCACGGTGATGGTGATTATGGTGATGATGTTGACAATCGCTGTATAACTATAGTAATCATAATCATGGTGCATTGTCAAAGTTGGACGTTTGGATACATTCATTTAAATTCAAATACACAATCAGTAATCACCACACTTTTTTGGGGATTTTATTTATTTTGTCAAATTGCTTTGTATTATTCTCTGGCCCTCATCCCAAAGAACTTACTATTAATACAAATTATTATAACTCGTGACTAGGCTTGAACAAAAAAAAATGAATGAAATTGATGGTGAATAGGTTGAATTGAACTTTGTGTGATCGTTGATGGTGGACAGTGACATAAGCTTGATTACAATTTTTGTTGGGATTTAGGATGGATGATGGTGAACAACAAGTATAAAATATATAGACAATTTGGACTTTGAGAGAGACCAGCAGATCAGGATTTTATTCAATTGATAAATAACACAGAAAAAAAACCTCGTGTTTTTTGTTCGGTTTGCGATCGGTTAATGTAATTGTTACTGACAGCAGCAGCATTCGCAAAGAATTTCTCTATCTCTCTCTCTCTCTCTCGCTCTCTTTAATATTCGCCGTTTATGCTAATGATGTTGGTTACTTGGTTAGTTTGGAAGAAGAGGAAATAGAGGAAGAGATTCTTCTTTTTTGACGAGCAAAGATGTTATTGTGTTTTTGTGGTCCTTTTTTCATTCCTTTACAAACCACCACCACTCCTTTAAAAACGCGTGGTTGTAGTAGTGGTGGTGGTTGGTGATCCATGATCTGCATAAAAAGGCACGAAGAAATGCAATAAACGCGAACTCTGCATAGATAGGATTTTTTTTTCAACTAAGCCGCAAATTTATGTTTTGGGTCGGGGATTAGTGTCTAGCCTAGTCAAACTTAGGCAGCTTGCTGCTGCTGTTGTGGTGGTGGTGGTGGTGGTGGTTGTTGTTTTGCTGTGACCATTATTTCCCATGCATGATGACATGCATGCTGTATTCTCAGATATGCATATAAAGAAAAGATAAGAAGGGAAGAGTTAACTACCACATCGTTTTTGTGTTTTTTTTTGTATGTGCATTTTACCCGGTTTCCCCCCTCTCTTTCTCTCACACACACACACCAGGTTATTTACTACTGAATGCAGTTGTATAATTCTTCTCTGTTCGATATCAGTTTGCCTGGCTAAGCGGATTTGCCAAAAAGAATGCTGTGCTGATGATGAAATTAAAATTGCTCTCGGTTTTGAGAGTCGGACTGACTCACAATTTTTGAACACCGGCAGTAGTGGTAGCTAGTAAGTAGTAAAAGTATCATGATCCCTGGTTATAATCCCATGATCGTTGACTGCACACACACATGCATATGTACACACTAAACAAGAAGAAAAGTCCCATAATTCATTTAGAAAACAAGAGGTTACTACGGGTATTCATTTTTTATCTCTCTCTCTCTCTCTCTCTCTCTCTTACCCAAAATGATTTGTTTCTCTTTTACCTGGCCTGCGAATCAGCATAAATTTTCAAGCAGCCAGTAAAATAAAAATTACAGTGGTTTTTGGTTAGGATGATTAGATGATGGCGATCGCGGAGGCCAAGTTGTTGGCCACGTCCAACACCAACACATCATGTAAAATTTATTGGCATTGGCTGATGTGATGATTATTATGTTATGATATTACTACTTACATATAATGCTGCTGGTAGTCTATAACTAACTGCTCCTCTTGAAGAAGTTAAAATCTGGCAAAAAAATATATCTATTGCCATGATGCTAGTTTTAACGGTGAGGTATTAAATAAAAAGCTTATTATCATGTTGTTTTCTACAAGATATTTGCCTGACAGAACAATAATTGGAATCTGTTGACGAGACTACGGCGACGACGACGACGACTACTATATACGATATTGGACGACGACGACGATGAGGCTAGAGCTATAAAGTCGCCGGTTGTTTTGTTTTAAAGGTTGTAAAAAAAAGTAGCACAGGTGGATATGTACGTTACATACGTACACACTGATGATTTTTATTATAAAAATGTAGAGGGTGAGATTTTTAGCAGATTTCTTCCATTTTCCCCCTGTATGCGTCTCTTCTTAGTGAACGCGTAGTCAAGAAAACATGTATAATAAATGTGCACACATAACATAATATACATTTTTTGTGTGTAATTTCTTTTTTCGCTGGTGAGTGATGACGACTGTGAAGAAGAAGGAGTTGAAAAGACCATAAAATTTGGCGTCTTCTTCTTCTTCTTCCCTTTCCATGCTACATGCTTCAAGTTACTCTCTCACTCTCTGTTTGTTGTTCTAGTTTGCGTTTTTGTCATCGTTTTACTCATTCTCCTTGTTCAACAAACCAGCTACACAGACGAAAAAAAAATATTAAAAATTCTAATCCCGAACCCAAACTAGCATTGTTGAAAAAAAATCTCTCTCTAAACTCTCTCAACAACAACAAAAAAATGTTCTTCCATTTTTTATTTCCTCCTCCAGAGCAGTTGTAGTAGTAGGTAGGGAAAATAAGTTATTCGTGTGGAGTCAGCAAAGAAAAATGAAGATGATGAAAATGAGGCGACTGCACTTTCTTGAGAGTAGCAAACAAAAATAAACGCGGTAGTGAGAAGAGAAGGAAAACTTATGTTACGTTCCTTTCTTCCTAACTTGACTTGACTTACAACTTAGGCAGCAACTTGTACACTTTTTGTGACATAATTTCATTTTCACCATTACTATCAGCATCAGCATCACCAACAAATTGGCTCAGTCTGTTTTTTCCCTTTACTTTCTGGAACAGAAATGCAGCTCCTTTTTAAGGCTTTAACTTGAGTCAACAATAATATAAAAAAGGTCATCCTAAAACAAAATGGTATGGTATGCAAAAAAAATGGTTGCAGAGCAAGGCTAGAGTGAGATTACACAGAAAAATTTGCGCTTTTGAGAGAATCCTACTACTTTTAGGCAAAGTTTGAATTGAATTTTTTATGGAATCATAATATAATTCAGTAGTAGTATACTACTTGTATAGCCCGTCCTCTTGCCCGGCATCTGCATGTTTTTCTCAAACGTATTCTTAAACTTCTTTCCCTTCCTTTTGATGATTGTCTCTGCATCTGGTGTGGTGGTAGTGGTTTTGGTATTTTGGTTGTGGGGTTGATAAAATGGTGACCTCGTTTATCCTCTTGCATCTTGGCTTGGTTTGTGCTTATCATCATCAGGAATCTTGTTGATTACTCTTGGTCTTAACGACAACTGGGCAATTATAAATGACATGAAAAACAAAACGTAGCACCGCAATGTAAAAAGTTTGGTATATATGGCACATATTACAAATCCTTTACTCCAACAACGAAACAAGCAACATCATATAATATCCATTGAATTTAATGTTTTGATTTTTACTATCCAGCAGCTATATGTATGAATGTGGGTATGTGTAATATGGTGTCAACTTTCTCAAAACAAATCTCATTTTAGATTGAGAAGTTCTATAAAAAACTTAAATCTGTACTTGAAGATCAAGGAACTACTTAATTGTCAAATATTTTAGAGTTGAATTGATTTACGCATTTGATGGTTATGGAAAACAATAGTCGTTTGTTGATAAATAACTATATTTTTCTTGTATATTTTGCACGACGCAAAAATAAAATCATGCATGCTATTTACTCTTTATCATCTACAGCTAATCTTGTCACGAAAAACAACAAGTCAGGTGAATTAGGTTCTTTTTGGCAGTAGTGGCAGGAAAAATAGGGGTACAAAATACTAATGGATATATTACAGACGAAAAGGTAGAGAATTTATCATAGTCAAAAAATAAATAAAAATTTACAGGCTTCAGCCTTTTTTGGGCGTTTTATAATAATAATAATAATAATACTAATAGTGAATTCATGATTTTTTAAGGTGAAAAATATATACGGTCAGTATGAAGATAAATATGAAGAAAGGAAGATTATAGTTTGCATGATTTTTTTTGTTGGGTTGCTTCTTCTTCTTCTTCTTCGTGAGACTTTGATCATTGCACCATTTATTCTTAGCATCACGCAGAAATCATCATGATGATCAGGAGGCACGCGTGTTTTGTTTTATGGTTCCTCTCATCGCCATTATCATGCCATGCCTATCTATGTATGCTGCTGTTATCGAATGCGTTTTTTTACCAAAGCATAAAAAAATGTGGTTCATGATTTTCAATGAAAAAAAAGTAGAAAACCTAGTGATCATGATGATGATGACGTAATATTAGGCATTTTAGTCTTTAGAAATGTTGGCATGTTTGTCCGATTGTGTGAGGATTTTTAAGTTACTAAATGGATTCTTCTTAGAGAGCGAGAGAGGGGAAAAAACGACATGTAGGTATGTGTTAAGCCAGAATTATTATTATTAGTACAACCGATGATATGGTGGCATGTGTGTGAGTTGAGTTGCGACCGACCACACCTCATTTCCACACTTTTGTTCATCTCATTTTTCCAGTCGTCGATTTGTGGTGCAGTGCTGCTGCTGCTGCTTATGCTGGTGCTGGTAGCATTTGAAATTCAGGACAACAAAAGATTTCTTTGATAATAATGAAGATGAAGTGAGTAAGAAGATGATGTGGATTTTCTTTCTCTCTGTTGCTTTGATACAGTTGCTGCATGTGTACTTGCGTAGTAGAACAGATTGAGAGAATAGAACGGTACGAAAGGTATTATTTTCAAAAAGTTAAGTTGTTGTTGTTGGTGATGGTGATGGTGATGATGATGATGATATGGCGTTACCACCACTACCAAAACACATATCCAAACTTCACATCTTTTGTAGGCGACGACAAGAAAAGCAATATAAACATGCTGGTGCTGACTAAGCAAAAATAAAAAAAACCAGAACGCGAGAGAGGAAATATTGTATAGCTTTTTTTTGTTTTTATTATGATTAGGTAGATTGCTGAAAAGGGACAGAGTGAGAGTCGACTTGTGTCTTATTTTCCTTTTTTTCATAAAAGACTTGAACTTTTCATACGTTCACAATTTTTTACATCATTCCATTTTGTAACGCTATCCAGTGTTTTTCCAAGTTGAGCAGTTGGAAAATATAAAATATACAATACTTCCAGTGACTTTGTTTGCTGGTATGAGAAGATAAACCGATAGTGTACGTAAATATGTATACCTATAAAAGGTTCGTGTCAAAAAGGCAACTTGACTCTTTTACAACTGAACTATGAAAAAAACAACAAGCCAGAAAAGAAAATAGATTTTGTCGTCTCTGATCTAGTTCTCTACTGTTAATGGAAAATAGTACAACAGACGTAGGGACGTAAATACAACATTTAGTCTTTACTACAGCTTCACGCTTTTTATATTTTTTAGTGCTACTGCTACTGCTGCTGCCACAGCCACACACACACGACCATAGTCATTTTTAATAGACATAATAAAAAATATTACGAAATTGTGACATGGGCAAATATTGAAAATAAATTGCATCTAGATTTGTTTTTTTATATTTACTGCTGCTACTTTGTCATGTATTGCGCAACAATAAAAAAATTAAATAGTTATGAAACACCTTCTCTTTTTATTCCCCCGCATCTTCTTCCGCGTGTCCACTCCTTTTTATTACATGCATGGCATGTGCTACTTGTTAAATTTTTGAGCCAAAAATATGTAAACATCTTTTTTTTAAACAAAACTATGAAATATATTTTTGTCCAATTTATGATTGCATTTTTATTACAAGCTAATGTGTCAGTAAAAACATGACATGACTTCCCTTTTTTTTCTTCTCGTTAAACATTCATTTTTGTGGTAACATTCAAACAAGTGGGAAAATAAGGTGTGCATTTATTGCCAATACGCAGTGAATTTATTGCTGATTAAATATTCATTAGAATTTTATTAGAATTGTAAAAATTAGCAAAAAAATATGTTTATTTCTGGTGAAGGGAATCAAGGTGATAGTGATTCAAGTCAAATCTCCGCCAAAAAAATTGTTCACAGTCCCAAGCTCAATCAATATCTTGTTGCGTCTTGTAGCGTTCATATGTTTTTTTTGTCGTCGTCATCATCATAATAATAATAATAGCAGTAATAAATTCAGTGTGCCGTCATATCATGTTGCCTCTAAACAGCTATTACTAAATCCTAAATCACAGTAGTAAAACATATTGTAGCTTTTTTATAGTTTTTGATGATGATGATGATGATGGTGATGCATGAAAATGAATAAACAAGGCGAGTTTGCTTACAGCACATGACATGTCATGTCATGTTTTTTATTAGTACACCTGTTGTTGCTGATTTGATTGTGTGAAGAATTCTAATGATGCCATGAGGAGGATGATGATGATGATGATAATGATTAAGTAGTAAAAAATAGCACAGAAAAATAAATTATTGTACACGAATATTGAATATTATCTTATATGAGTACTATATGAGCACACTCCTCATCCTCTAACGATGTTGGTGATAAAATGCTAATAGCAGGCCTTGAAGAGCACACACAAGATAATAGCAAACTCACAACAACACCCAATCGAAATCAAATCCCATCTGAAACCAAAAAAAAAAATTATATATCTCTTTTTTTGGCGATGAATTTTGCAATAAAGTTTACACAGTGAGCAGATGCGCGCTTTGATGAGTTTTTTTCTTGATATGTGTTCATTATTTATTTAAGCAAATCAAAAGCAGCCGAGCTGTATGCTATTATTATTTTTATTTATCTCTAAATATTCCGGATTTGCATGACACATGACACTAGAAATTAATTAGTAGTACAAAGTATGTTTTTGTGAAGGGGTTTCTTTTTTTTATAGAATAATAGAGATAAACACGTAATGTTTATGTTTGTTTTATTGGTGTCATCATGATCATCACGCTGAGATTTGTATATGCAAATAATGTACATGTATACTTTTATCATTTGGCAGAATCTGCTATACAAAGATGTATATATATTTATTTTATCTTTTATTGTCAAAGTCGTTTGTTGTCAGACGAGCGAATGTCATGCAGATCATGATTCTGGCTAAGCTGGCTAGTTGTGATGATATGATAATGAACGGAAAACAAGTTTTTATGGTGTGGATTGTATAAGTAATATGCTTTTAGTTTAAAAGCATTTTTTTCCAGAGGTGATATTG
>JAHZNC010000442.1:0-10273 GCA_027744095.1 Zhuqinia jingwanae
GTAATAGGAATCGGACATCCTGAGATCGAATATGATATTTGTTTTGTAATCCCAATTAGTTAATTGTAGTTAACTGATTATAATTAACTTTTTTAGTCAAGATTGTGATCAAAATCAGTACATGTATGTAATCTGACAACCTAAGATCGAATATGACATCTATTAAGTCAAACGCAATTAAGTTAATTGTATTACGAAGGCCATAACAACTGCCATTACGTGGGTTTATAACTCCTTCTTATTATCCATAAACATAATAAGTTTTAGCACAGCTAGGCCCATTAATAAATTATATTGTATGCACTATAGTATACACATACAAATAGCAGCCACGCACGCACCATTGTAATCTGCTGCTCTTTACTGTGCCTTTTATATGAAAAAAGTCTCCCGCATATCCAATTTTATATTCCATACGAAAAATATGACCTACCAAGAATAGAAACAAGAAGAAACGTTACGTTTTCCTCATCATAACATTACTCTTACGTAACTCTCGAGGATTATAAAAACCAGGAGGAAAATACTATGAAAACACCGGGCAAGTAAAAATGTACGAAAGATATCTGGTTGAAATAAATGCGCCAAGCGTATTGTCCCAAAATAAAGTGTCTACTCTTCTTCCTCTTCTAGGCTGCCTGGCATAACAGAAACGCAAAAATTGTTGTAATACAAGTCGACGAAATATATCACAAGACTTTCCTCCTGACAAATATATCAACTCTCTCCTTACTTCCTGTCGCAACTCCTTTAACCGACTACATATAGTAGCATGTACGTAGCAAGTCGCATCAGCATCACCCTTTTATTTTCCTTTTCGCACTTCCCTCACACAAGATGTGCACCGTCCCCAAAGATCGCAACTCGTTTTTTCTCCGTCTTCCTGCTTTACCCAGACATTGTCTTTTAACTTAAAACCCCAGAGATATTCTAAATTCTCTATTTTTACCAACAAAAACCTTTTTGCCATGCTTAGCATTTTTGTCGATTTTTTCCCCCGGTAGTAACATAAAACGCACACACACAGCCACACATAATATTATCCTTCCAAGTCCATTTTCTGTTCTTCATACTTCCTACTGATAACGCTCCACTCAATGCACATACTTATTTTTATTTTGTTGGAGCAGATTCTCTTCTCTTTGTTCTTTCCATATCGCTTCATTCTTGTTTGGCACAACTTCTAAACTTTCTGTAATCCTCTCGCGAGCGCAGTCTCTTTTGCTCCATCCTTGCATTTTTGAATGTACTGTGTATACACAGAATAGAGGCTCCGAATTTTGTTTCTGCCCATCCAGCAGTGTAAGTACGTTTACCGTATACGTAAAATGTGTGCAGCCTACGCTACATAGGGTATGCCAACAACGACATTACACCTTTTCAAGAACCGTCTAAGGTTCTTATACATCACCTCTGTGTATCTGTATGTAGTATAATTAATTATATAGTAAGACCTGTAAAACGTAGCGGTGAGAGATTGATTAGAATGATACGTCACTGGTTAAAGGTTTAAAGTAAATAAAATCAAAGTTTCATTCATAACTCCCCCGGGGGCTGAAAATCAATAGGCTTCCGAGTTATGACCTACGGTACTATAGCTGATTTCATCAGCTACGCAATAAACTCTCCCACAAAATACGATCAGTTTTCAAGTAACGACCATATCTGTTTTATCTATTTCTCATCAATATACTTTTGAGTGATTTGGACGGATAAAGTTTTATTTTGCACATTCTCTTATACTCACGTTTTGAATTGGATGTACACTCCAACGTCGAGAACATATAAATAAATATACGACATATCAACATATATTTTGTAACGAACCTTACACGGTCCTACCAACTCAATACATATCGAACGGCACTAAGCATGCAAGAGGGTATATCAAATTGATTTCGGCAATCATGGTAATTTAAACCCCATGCTAATTGCTTCGCATAAGAAGTGAGATAACTCCGCCATTTTTGTCTGTAATGTCGTCAAACCTTGTTATTTAAGCTTTTGAATGTTTTCTGCATTGACGTACGGGTCAACTTACCGATATTCCCTTGGGTTAAAAGTTATTTCGCTACAAAAACTGCACACACACACAGACAAATATGAGTAAATCATTACTACGCTGAATACACAGCTCCGTAAAAATAGTAAAGCAGTCCGGAAAAAAATGTTGACGCCAACTGCAGAAGAAGAAGAAAGAGACTTTTGCTCTTGTGCTGAATGAAATGGGCTGCTTGTCCCTGCATTACCTACTTTTTATGCTTTCACTTTCTTGAAAAGTCGGTGGAAAACTGATTTTGCCTTATTTAGTTTGGCAGATCAACAATTTCAAACGTGTACTTTACTACATCATACTTCAATACCAAAGAAAGTGAATCTGGAGTGAAAAAGAATAGAGCTTGCAAAGATTTCATGCTGCTTGTACATTTTGTTCTTGAATAAAATTGGAAATTGTAAAGGGGAAGTGAATGAGAGATTCCAACTCCTAACATCAGCATCATTCCTTCCTCTTTCATTGCGACTTAATGCATTCACTCATTCACTTTCCATTAAACTGGTCTGAAGGAAGAGTTCAGAAATAGAGTTGAATAAAACTTTACTGCATTTCCTTCAACAATGAAAACAATTTCGAGCGAAGAAAGCTAAGAATGGATACTGCTGCCGGTTGAGTGCGAACAGAAAGAATCAGCATTATTACCGCTCAATGATTATCATCGCCTACGATATTGACTTACATTGCGTATAACATGATGAAAGCAAGGCGGTTTCTTTTATGGGAGCACACAGACTTAAATAAAAAATGTAGACCTGTGGATTATGTGGGAATGCAAAAAGCCAATTGTTTGGGCAAAATTTATTTGTTTTCTGGACTCACCTCAACAAGGAGATTGTGGAAAGGCTCCTCTTCCCGATCCAATTTCTTGCCAGAGGTAAAAATCACCCCGGAAGTGCGTTTAATCCCGAAATGAAGGTTAGGATTGAGTATCTGGAACCGGAGTCGCTCATTCATGTGAGCTCCCACGACAGTCAGCGACATGATGTTGACACTCTTGGTGGAGTTCTCTATGACGCTCCCATGAAAAGTAGAATTTCTGAAAGTGAAGTCTGGGTTCTTGACAAGCTGCCTCACATGAACAGTGATGGTCGCCAAACTCCAGAACCTACCATCAGTGACCGCCACTTCCAGCACATGCTTTGACCCTGAGAATCCATCCGTTTTCCCAATCCTGATTTCTCCACTCCGCTTCCCAATTTTAAAATATTCCTGAGCATTTCCCCTGGTTATGTTAAAGTCGAGAGAATCTCCGTCTGCATCTACAGCTTGGACCTGGTGTATAAGTACACCGGGTGCCGTGGGAAGGAGCATTTCTACTCGAGCACTCTGCACCAATGGCTTTTTCATGTTCACATTTTCCACAGAGACGTTCACAGTCGCCACTGTGGAGGAAATGAGACCTCCACCGTCTGTCGCTTTTACGTGAAACAAATACTGAGATCGTTTTTCAAAATCCAGACTGGTTACCAAGAGAAGAGCTCCGGTGGAAGGGTCAATGTGGAACACTTTTCGCATGTCGTCGTCTTCCACAATAGAATAGGTTATCACAGCGTTAAGACCCACGTCGCCATCAGATGACTCCAATACCAAGGGCCTCTTCTCATCAAAGTCATTTGATGGAGAGGAGGGGCTTTCAGGTCGCTTACGGACTAAAGTGCCGAGAGGAGCATCTTCCCTTATAATCCCTTCATAGTAGAGCTTGGTAAATTGTGGCTTATGGTCATTCACGTCAATAATGTCGATGACCACCCGACAAATGGCAGTGGCGCCTCGGGAGTTGGTGGCCTTGACGAAAAGCTCGTGACTGGCCTTTGTCTCCCTGTCTAAAATTCCACGTCCCTTACCAACGAGCAGTACCCCGGTGGTCGGATCAATCCAAAAAACATGATTACGATTGTCCTCGATTTCGAAACTGACAGCTTTGGAGTTAACTGCTCGGATTGTGGTGACGTAGGTGCCAGGCGGCGAGTTCTCTTTGACGCGAACTCTCATCATTTTTGAACTGGAAAAGGGTGAGTTTCGGGAAGAGAGCGTGCCATCTCCGGAGCATTTGAGAGAGACCACTTCCTCATCCGACGCTAGCGTGACTAGAATGTTGAGATTGGTTGTGGCGCTCAATGGCGGTTTCCCATGATCACTGGCCTGTATCGTCAGTTGGTATTCTAGGGACGTGTCCCCGAATGGGATTGATAAGGGACGGTCCAGTTGTAGCCAACCAGTGTCCTTATCTATTCCAAATGTTGCTCCGATGTTCCCAAATGTTATAGAGTAAGACAGGCGCCCGTTTTCACCTGAATCCATGTCAAAGGCTTCAATCTACAAAAACATAAAAGTAAAGAAATGTTACATTATTTCTTATTTTATTGTTATTACTATATACGCTACACATAACAGTTTAATGAAACATGACAGAACTCAAGAATTCTTTTATTGGATACAGGCAGGATCTATATGTCGCTCTAAAATGGAATGAGTATTGCTCAATGCACGCGCATATGAGGCAGAGGTTAACATTTTGGTTTAATTTTGTATTGCCCACAAGAGAGCGTTAGCCAACTTCATCCCAAGCAGTGGAATTCTCCATAATGCTCTCTAAAGATATCCAACCTATCCAGTCAAAAATCGTAAAAAAAATTCCAATTTTTCTCCTAAGACTAACAAAATTCTTTTAACTAACTTTACAAACGTTTAGTCTAGTTACCTATTTAGTCTATTCTTGTCATCCTTGTTTTCATTTCTATATATGCTCAATCGACAGTACACAATGGCTTTTGCTTATCATTTAGAAGGCCAAATTCCTTCAACCTTAAATTGTGAATACCGTAAAGATACAAATTTAAAAAAGAGAATAAATTTGAAATTGTGAATAATAATTAATTGGAGGAATGGAATCGCCTAATGAAAAGCTTTACTTATATCATATTGAGATGAAGCAAGTTGGCAAGCCAGAATCAAGATGCAATGCCACAGAATATTGGCATATTGGCTTTGTATTTTGGACAAGGAATATGAATAATGGATTCTTCCGTGTTAGAATATGAAAACCAGTGTAAACTGATATTAATTAACACGTAAATAAAGTTATTATTATTATTATTAGAAACAAGCCTTAGTGGATTCAATTCTGCACACATCACACACTTCATTTAAGAATCAGAACGTCATAAATAAGTTGCCCAACGGATTCATTTAAAGACAAAAAGACATTCGTCAGTGTATAAAATCATAAATTGGAACTATGCCAAGTGTTTCAGGTAGAATATTGTAGAGGAAGGACCAGTCTTGTTCCAGCGGAAAATCTTGGGAAACTTCTTTTTTGTAATTTGTTGTAATCTCTTGGTTTTTAGCACTTCTTTGTAGATGATAAAATAACAATTTACTCTGTTCAATTTTCATCGCACTACTTCACATGAAAAATCTGTGGGTAAATGACTATCGCAAATTGTTGGAATCAAATAGATTCCCCCCTGATAGCTGAAACTCTTATCTACCCTACAATAATAATATTATAATAACGATAAGAAACGAAGTTAATGTAATCTTTACAAACGTATTTCTCTTCAATCATTTGGATTAGCCTACAAAAATATGTTCCAGTTTCCTGTTCACTTCAGCTGAGAGCGTATCAAGCCTTTCTCCTTTACTCTCTTCCATCAGCTTATTTTTTCGTATTCTCATTATTTCGCTTTCTGGTTGCATCTCTTCTATGTTAAAATCTTATTGCGTCCTCAATAACATTCCATTAAATGTATTATTATTAAATGTGTATATGTAGGTGCAATATAGAATATCCTATTAAAGAGGAATGGGGGAATGCAGTCGAAATATAAAATATGCTGTGAGCAAAAACTAAAAGAGGCATCAGGACAAGATTGCCCACTCCTTTTCGGCACATTCAACCATCCAACGGTAATAATATTCCACATCCATTCTGCTAGATAAAGGCTGTAATAATAAAAAAAGGATGGAAATGAGTAGTTTTTAAGGATAGCCTGTAGTTCCTTCGTTCAACATTCCAACCGGTTCAGCAAAAAGCCAAATGGGAAATGGACACAGGTTCCTAGGTACACACACAGAAACGAGTAGTCATGTCCACCTGAATTTTGAGATTAATAGCTTTATTCTTTTTGCGGAGACTAGTTCTATATTGACCACTACAGGATGTGGTCTTAGAGAGAAACCAATTTAATATTTCCCCTCAATCCTTCTTTTCTCTTCGCAGAAAGCCTGTTCATTTTTTCCGAATTCCAGTTTTATTGCTTATAGCTTGGGTGACTGACCAATCCAACTGAACAACAAGAAATATTGTAACAACTGCTAAAACAAGGAATGCATCAAGGGCGAGTGAAATGTATTTTTCATTCCAAAAATATTCCAACATTCCTCTTTTTCTTCTTCAAGCACTACCATTTCCGCGATATTTTACCAATGCAAGCATTTTATTTTGTTTTATAGTATTCGTTTTTCAAAGAAACCTGTTTCATCCATGCCTTGTTCTTTTGTTGCTTGAATGATAACCGGATCCGCTGGCCTCTCTGTTTTAAATATAGTGAAAAGTGAAACACAGCTACATCAAATGTAACTGCATGGTTACTCCTGTTTTTCGAAATCAGTAGAAAGACGACAGTTGTGCACTTTCTTGTCTTTTCTTTCGGAAATCATAAAGCATGTCTCTATTTTATATACACAGTACGTACATAGTCTAAATCCCTCTTGCCATCCCTCCACTCTTGTTCCTTGTTAGAGCATTATGAAATAACACATTACAAATCTAGTAAATACTATAGCCCCTTTTGCCTGGTGAAAATGGTAGTTGTCGCCGTTGACACTTTTCTATCCCTACCTCCATCCACCACCCACAAACAATTCCAATAATCTACAATGCTATCTGCAAGTCGTGTTCTGCTGGGAGAACAGCCTATGTACTGGTTGAAGCAATCAAACACGTTAATAAATCAAATTCAAATTCAACTCTTGTTCCTTGTTAGAGCATTATGAAATAACACCATATTACAAATCTAGTAAATACTATAGCCCCTTTTGCCTGGTGAAAATAGTAGTTGTCGCCGTTGACACTTTTCTATCCCTACCTCCATCCACCACCCACAAACAATTCCAATAATCTACATTATCCTCATTTTATTCTTTCCCCATTCCTTTTCTACAAGAATTTTAATCAGATTTCCAAAAGTCAGAGTCTGAGTAATCCTTTTTTACCGTCTTATTCCTTTCAAAAAGCATGCTAAAGCTACCATCCTTTCGTTACCTTTCAGTTTTTGAGCTTGTAGACCTGTCGTCTGAAGGCTTGAAGATGTACACCTTTCCATTCTTACTTTCATATAAATGTCAACTACACAATTTAAGACTTTAACAGTGTGCACATTTCATTCCATTTTTCTTTGAGTTTCAATGACACACAGCCTCGTTGTCGTTGGCCGTAGGTGTGGGAAGAAAGTAAACATGGAAGCTTTTGTTCTCATAAAATTACAACAATGTTGAATGTACACAAATGTATATGTAGGATCTGTTCAGTGATGATTACGTGCTCGCCGATTTCATTTTCAATCTGTCATAAAAATCGTGTCTTGACTTACATTTTTCTGAGAAGCGTTATGACAAACGTTCCCTTGCTGTTACGCAATATCCTTATATGCTCGAAACAAAGCTAACAAAAAAAATGGTCCAGTGTTGTTATCATTGTCACAGAAAAATAAAGAGTTGACTGTTGGATGAAACAAGAAGGAAAAAATGGTTCGCAAAAAGGAGATGGGGAAAGATGCAGTTGGATATATCCATACTATTCCATATTCTCCGGCAATCAACATTCAACTTTTGCAGGACATATTGACGAAGGGAGTCCGCATCTATGCATATAACAAAGCAGGTATCATAGCAGCAGTATCACAAAAATGTAGTATTGCAGCATCAGCAACAACAACAAAAGTTTAGGAGTTAGATCAAAAATAGTAGGTACCCAATATATATGGAGCTTGCTCAAAGAGAGGGAGAGAGAGAAGAGAGGAAGCCAATAAAGTGAAAAGGAAAGTAAAATAAATTGCCATTTTTTCCCTTCGTTTTGTTGGGATTGTGCGTGGTGAGTGTATTGTCTACATTTCTGCCATGTTTATTTTTTAAAGTAAAGTCCTTCAAGTAGATTTGTTCCCATAACCGAGTTTCAATTCATACAAAACGTGGGTAACGGAAACAAATACATGTATTGTGCGGATTGTGGGAACAGAAAACAGAAAAAAATTGGTTGCACAACATGAGAAAAGGATCAGTGAGCTAGTTTATATCAAAGAATAAGAAAGTTTGGATACTGTGTCGGGTAGATTTGTTGCTAGAGCTCTCTTGCATAAATGTACATAGGAAGGTATACACACACTCACTCCAAATATTCAAAGTGGCACATATCATGCTACAATATATTGCTTTCCTCTGCACAACACAACAAACCATTTTCCTCGGAAAGCAGAAATAGAGGAGCAGGACAATAAAGAACAAGCAAGCGCATGGACAAGTCTCTTTTTCTGAGACGAAAAATATAAATTGGGAGGATAAGATATGAAGATATACCTATATGCATGTATATTGAATGAAATGCATGGGAAATGGGAGAGTATTTTGGAGAGCAGATGCCTGTCTGAGTGGGCGACCTCCTTTTTCCCCACAGAAGACTATAATAACAACTGAGTTGACTTGGTTTGGAAGTAAGTGGATCATGGGAATTCAATCAAAATCTGCTGGCTCCTTTTGCTGGCAATCTTTCTTGTGTGACATAAGAGGAAAAAATGTGGAAGACAACCTGTCGTGTTATTCCAGTTAAAGGGAAGTGGGACATAATATGACGTAACATTACATACATAACATACAACAAATATTTTTAGTTTGCATCTGGATTCGAGATTCCCAAAAAAAGACAGACGAACAAATGTAGAGGAATAATGGAGGCAAGATATCAATGGAATAAAAATTGGCGGACTTTACAGTCTTCTCTAGAGTCGACTCTTATCTTCCACCTAAATGCATCTTTTTTCTTTCCCTTTTCAAAAGCAAAGCAATAAAGTTGAAACGAAATCAGTTTCAATTTCTTTTGCGTAGGCAATTTCGATGCTGTCACTGGCACACAATTTAAATTTATATATTTGTTTTGGTGGTGACTGGTGAGTCTCCCGTTCTAGCTACAATTTCTTGTCTTATTTCTCCACTTTTATTGCAAAAATATCTAGCATCTTTCCCCACATTCTTATTCCTCGCGAAACAGGTGGCTAGAGAGAGAGAGAATAAGAATACGAAGTATATTGTAAAGAAAACGTATATTGAATGTATGTTTATTAAAATGAAGTATTTGAATTGCAAGTGAAACTCGAAAATAAAAAAGGATGGAACTCAAAAGGATTCTCGGAAATATCCAACAACAAGAAAGCCAAGCTATCGTGTAGTCGGTTAACGTAGTGTTCAAGTTACGTTTTCAAATGGAGGAGGGGAAATATTTGTGAGACAAAATGAACGTGTCCATATAAAAATTATGTTGACGCCAGTCTCCCATAAAGAATATCATGCATGTACAGAGTACAATCATATCATTATTCTTCATTGCGCCCACACAAAAAGGGAAAAACTGTTGAAAACAATTTATTTTGGATTGTATTGGTTTGCATTGCAGGCTACTTTATGATAACTATAATTGGAGATAATATAAAAAGAAGAGTGTTGTAAACTCCCTTTCTTCTCCACCAACATATCATCGTTGTCATGGTCAAAAATAAAGAAAAAGAAAGAAAAATGGCGGTGGATTGTTGGCGTACAACTCGTTAGATAAATCGAATTGAGTTTAACGATACGAGCAAGTTGCGAGTAGCAACTCAACTTGTAGCCTTCCTTTCCATCATACAAAGGAAAAGACCTGATATTGTACTATGGTAGTCATGAAAGAAAAGCAGAAATAAAAGTAAATTGAAAGAAAGCAAGAAGGAGAAAAGATGATAAAAGCAAAGGAATGTCACATATACACATGCATTAATAGATTGGCAGAATAAAAATATGAATACTTTAATATATTTTCTATGATCTTGTTTTGTAACATATATCATAATAGGTGGTCACCAACCAGGTTTGGTATGAGTGAGTTATAATCGCCAACCATTCAATTCCCTATGGGCCATATCTGACCTCTCCTCCCAAAATACTTCATTATGAGCGCCTAAAATTCGGAAA
>JAHZNC010000443.1:0-10246 GCA_027744095.1 Zhuqinia jingwanae
TTGTTCTGGGGGAGGTATTTATGCGTATTATGTATATTCCCCTGCGTTTATAATCATAATGGAAAAGAAAAAGGAAATGTATATATTTTTTTATGCAATAAATGCTTGCATTTGAAAAGTACATAAAGAATTACAAATATGTACCTATACTTACATACATATGTATGTATAGACTTGCATGTAGAAAAAAAAAAACTTTTTTCTTTCCAATTTAAAGTTATTGCTTCTTTATTTGGGTGAAAGTCTGTCGTCCTGGAAAGGATCGTCTTTGCTGCATATTTTATATTATTTGAGCGCTTTCAACAGCGATACAAGTCTTCATTATGAAACACGAGCTATCTTGTTACAATTTTCCGTATAGGAATTCAACTTCTAGACTTGAGTATTTACGTAATAATAAATGTTTCATATATATCTGTTTACTATGTTTTACCTATATATGTTTATATACATGAAAAGTGGGAATGCATGCATGATTTCATCGATATTAATAAAAGCAGCAGCATACTAAAGTAGTATTTGTAAATTTGAGAGCGCACACACACACTCAGTACACACCTAACTTAACTTTCTCTTTATGAAACATACACTCGAGAAAGGTATTACGCAACAGGACACTACATTTTCACATCGTTTATCTTTCCAGCAGCATGTTGTTCTACAGTTTTCCATTCCAATTTTCTAGAATAAAACGCAGACTTAAGCGTAGTACTCTAGTGGAGTGGTGGCACTTTTGCTCCTGTGTGGAACAGCTTTCTATGCATAAATGCATTATTTTCTTCATGACCATGCATGGAAGAATGAACTCCACGCTTTCTAAAATGTGGAAAACGTGTGCGGTGTGGACATAAGGGAATGCGACAAGTGTTTGATTTTCACCACTCCATCATTTTCTCCTAATAGCAGCAATATGGTACCTGTATGTCAATCAAGCAGTAAATATAATATAATTATATTGGACTCGATTATTGCCAAACCATTTTAGAAAAGGAAATTGTGATGGTGGTTCCACAAAAGAAGTACACACACCAACACCAGCATGCATTATTGAACTGCTATAAGAACATTGATAACTAAAATGAATGCCACTGGTTGGGTAACAAACTTTTATGCATGTGTTATATAAAATATAAGGAAGCATCTAGTATTAGCATTTCAATAAAATATCAACATTGAGATAAAAGGCATGTTTACTGTTTTCGTTTCGGAACTTGTTTGGCAAAAAGTTTGTATTTATACGAAATTATAACCAACACAAATTACTTGAATACATATGAACTAAACTAAACTAAACTAAACTAAACTAAACATATGAAATATGTATCCTTTGCCCATGTACCTTACCCTTTAGGCAGGAATACTTGTAAACTTATTTGGCTTACAATAAAAAAAAAAGTCCTTGAAAGAAGATTGATATAGTTTCTGAAAAGTTGTCCTTGCTTTTCTGTGTATTATGCAAGATAAGCTACCTAGTTGTTTTTTTGGATGAGTAGGGTGGAGTAAAATTGCCATCATATTTAATATAAAAGTATCAGATATTTGAAAGCAGTAAAAAAGGTTAATTGAATAATAAATTGCATAATACTGTTTTCTGATAAATACCCATTTAATCAATATTCAAGTTAGAATTATGTGAAACTAAATTATCAACTTGGTAAATACAGGTACGCTGTTTTCTTATTATAATTTTCGGTATATTCGAGCACAAATGTAAATAATAGGTATGCTAGTAATGTAGCATTATGATGATGATGATGTGTTGTAGTGAGTAAACAGATTTTTAAAGAAAGTTTTATGGGAAAATGTTACTACGGGTCAGCAAATTTTTTAATGATGGCTGTGAGTGTTTTTATTACTTTCCATAATTACTGGTAATTAAGCGCGGTGTATGATTTATAATCTTGTTAATTCTTATACATGCCATGTTTTACTAAATCCTATGCTGTTCTACTCAATACTTGCAAGCAAACTCAACGCTTGATCCTGTGATGATTCTTACATAATATATGTTTAAGTATGTTCATATAAACACGCTCATCAAGATTGAAAACGTGCTTGGAGGTCAAAACCTGAGACCATACGTGTGAGTTTAACTAACATATCATGTACGCATGAAACTTGTTCTGTAATGAATGCTAATCTGTTTCATATGCCGACTTCGTGATGGCCCATTTGATAATTTCGTTTTTAGTTGGACCCTTCTGAAAAAAATATATTTATTTAATCCTTGACAGAACTGAACTGACATGAGAAGTAACATGATGAGCAAAATAGCAAATTCAATAATTCTTTGCAACAATTAATTTTATACACATTTCCAATTTTGTACAAATCCCGTACACATTTTTGTCGATATGATCTGCACAGTTGGATTAAATTGCGTTGATATTGTAAACTTTATGCCTACGTATCCTGAGGAAGATTCGGATCACAGGTACTTACATATATTTTGACCTCATTTTTGTGTTCCTCTACTCTGAAAATACATATGTTTTTGTGCATTGAAATTACATTGTGAAGATGTGCTGAGCAAAGTTGGACTCGCGGAGGAAATGCATCAAATAGTGCTACAGTGTTAGCTAGCCTTGGAGCTACAGTGGAATATTTGGGGACATTGGCAGACGACGCTCTTTTGAAGTATTAATGTACATTTGTATTTGTACCGTATCATTTTTACCATGCGGATTTATATTTAAAATAATTACTTCAGATTTCAGCAGGAAGACATGAACTCTTATGGAATCAAACATGGGAACTGTCCAATCATCAGTTGTGGAAACGGACCGTTGTCAATTGTAGTTTGCTCACAGAACACTGGTTCTAGAACTATAGTTCATGCAAAAGGGAACCTGCCTGAGCTGAAATTGGAGGACTTTGTCAAATTAAACTTGAGCGAATACTCATGGATTCATTTTGAAGTAAGAAGGGCATTATTACTCTTTCTGAGAAAATACATGAATAAGTTTATATACTTTTCCCACGCTGACTATGCTATTGAATATATGTATATACACAGTGTGTGCAAACATGCATATCTTTTGATCCTCCTTCACTCAGCAGTACTACCTTTCATTCTGATTATTATTATCCAGGGTAGAAATGAACATGAGTTGCCTCTTATGATGAAACATGCTAAAAAGTACAATGACGTCAATTGTAAATCAATAAACGGTCCACTGGATTCTGTCAAGTACAAAAAGGCGGCTCTCCCAGTGAGTTTAGAGGTAAATAAAATATTATAAATACATTTTTTTAGCATTTACATTAGAAAGTTCAAAACTGACGTATTACAAATACCCTACGCAGACAGTGTACATAATATTAAATCGAATACTTTTCAGACAAAATTCAAAGTGAAAGTTAAATATGTTCTTATATCAAATCTACCCGGATTTAGATAGAATTGCACATAGAGAACCTGGAAATAATGCTGCCACTGGCTGATGTCGTCATTGTTGGAAAAGACTATGCAAAGTACCATGGTGCGAGAAATGGTAAGGAATCAGCTCAAATCATACTGAAAAAAGTAGAGCCAGGAACGGTTGTGGTATGTCCTTGGGGCGAAGATGGAGCTTCATATTGCATTGTAACAGAAAATCCAGAGGATGTAAAAATCCACAACCAGGCTGCTTACGTACCAGATGAAATTGTGGACTCTTTGGGTGAGTGCCTCTTTTGTCTAATTTTATCTCTAAATTTCAAGAAATATCAGCAAGCATTATATAGCATACTAAAAAGATAACTAAACCTCACCACTTCATTGTATCATCATTATATTTAGAAATAATATGTAATGTGAAAATGTTTTATTTATGCATATAAAGCTTTTGTTGTTCAAAATACAAAAACGTATAATTTCATTTGCTCATTCATACGTCAAGCAAAATTGTGTATTTTCTAGGTGCTGGAGATACGTTTAACGCCATTGTGATCTACTGTCTTCACAAAGGACTACAAGTTGGAAGTGCAGTCGATTATGCATGTAAAGTAGCAAGTAAAAAACTGCAAATACGAGGCTTGAAAGATTTGAAAAATATCATTTATGATGTAAAGCTGCCGTAGACAAAAAAACCCATTACATGTTCCAAGAAATTACTCTAAACTTACAAACAAAATAAATAACAGATTTCCGAATAAATAACATAAAAAGTTCACATTCATTGTCTGTTTTTTTAATTAATTATTTATTGTACGTTATCAAAGCAGAAAAGGGAATTTTAATTATTATTATCATACTTATAGTTGTACAGTAGTTTAGAGTTTAGTAATCTCCTAACTTTCTTAAAATTACTGGAGCTATGGCAATTACATCATTAAATACCTACACCGAGCTCTTGTTGGATGACCAACGGGCAATCCTCGGAGATATTTTCTGAAACCGCAAATGGAAACGGCAAATACAACGATCGCGGCTCCAATGATACTAAAAATTCAAAATAGGTACAACTCATGTTTATGATTCAATTTATGAACTACATTCATGTACATAGCAAAACATACCTTATATGGTCCGGCATGGATTGTAAAATGACGATTTGCCACATAAAAGCAAAAATTACCTGTAACAGATACGGGTATAAACTTTTTTCATCATATCATGCATAATTAATTAGTTAATTAGTTATAACGTACGTCACAAGTTCTTATCAAGGCAACAGGTCCCGCTTGCTCTGCTTTCATGGCTAGAATGATGGCACATTGTCCAAGAAACGTGAGAGCGGCAAGGCTTGAAATCAGACACCACTCTCTCACTCCCGAAGGTATCTTGAGTACGTCAAATGCCAAGGCAAGGATTATATTCTCAACTGAGCCCCATAGCCCAAACATGAGCGTCGTAACACTATAATGAACCTAAAGGAGTTTAATTCTCTTAATAATTTTACGTAAAAAATTTCAATTTAATAGTATGTCCGCAATTAAACAGAAATCAAACCTTCCGAATGTAACGAAGTACCGTGAACGAGACAGACGCTAAAAGCATGCAGCCAAGCGCAAGGCCTGAACCGATCTATAAAAAAGTATATACATAGACAAAAGTGTGTTCATTTCGTTACTCAAACAAACGTTTCGGTGGCTAACAAAGTTAACAAAATGCCCATGTAACCCACAAGTTTACAATAATATTATGTATGTATATTATGTATACAAATAAATCATACCAAAGTTTGATGATCAAAACCACTGGCCCCAGTCAAAATCGGAGGTCTGGTAATTGCAACAACGCCAACCAATGTAAATAGTGATGCAATAACAGTAATCAGCCCACATTTTTCGTTGAGAAACACCTTTGCCAGAAGTGCCACAAATATTGGCTGAATATGACAATGGGAAAAATCGTTGTCAAAATGGAATGAAAAATTTAATTTTTATCATACAAAAGGATATATACGTTTATGCGAATAAATTTGCATTTTGGCTAAACTAGTACCGTGCTGCTGGCAATTGTTAACGCATCCCCCATGGACAAATACTTGAGTGAATAGAAATGCAAGAGAAGTGAATTGCAGGAAAGCACACTTCGCAGCAACACTAGCCCAAACATTCCCATGTTTTTTAGTTTTGTCCAAGGCCAAATTCGATCCAAAATTTTCACCCCAACTTTGCTTCCGTATCTGGTGTACATGATTAGAGGGATAGCAGGAAGGAAAGCGCCTTGGAATCTCCATAACGCAATACTAAATGGATGATAACCTTCCAGCTTCTTTACCAGCAATGCAGTCAATGAAAATATGAGACTGGAAAGAAGGGCTAGCAGCATTCCACGATATCTTCGCCATTTTGACCGCTCCGGTTTCGTTGTTTCTCCCTTTTCTGCAGTGCTGGGTTCTGGCTGCTCTGGACTAATAATCTGTACGGTCTCGTCATCACTTTCCGACTCGGAGTGATTTGAGTAGGGATTATTCGGATCTTCGATTTTATTTAAAAATCTGTTCTTTCTGAACCTATTCTGAGCTTGAATTGCTATTGCTGCTGAACGAAACGTTGCCGGCATTTTGATAAAATAATCTTATTAGCAATAATACTAATATTATTGATTTCCCGTTTCAACAAAAATACAAAATTTTACTTATCTAAGAATCACACTGTATTATTTACTGAATAAAAGAATATAAAAATATGTAACATGTTGGAATTCACAGTGCGCACAACTTTGAATGAACTTTACAGGCAAAGGGGGAAATGCCAATGTGGATGGTTTTAGAACAGTAGCCAGAAAATATTGGCGATACCATTTTTCCAATGCCAAGTTAAAAGTCCGTCAGCGTAAGCACACATGTACTTTGTGTCTGTTTGAAGCGCGTACGCTTTTTACTATGAATAAATTTGGTTCAAAAATAAAACATGATGATGAGCCATTAGTCCAGCACTTTGTGTACCGAGGAAATAATGCATTGTTTGCTCAGTTGAGCATGTCTGTTAAAAGATTCGTGATCAAAGCTAATTATCAACGAATTTCTAAAAAGATGTGATCTCAGATCCGACGTGAATCTATATTACGTTTTATGTATGCATATTATGTTTAAATAAAATTCGGAATTCTGACCACAAAACTGATACGGCAATTACAAACATGCCAGGTTCATCATTGTCATTATTTTATTATTATCACTAAAATCATCATGAAATGGCAAAAAAAAATACAACTAAGGTTTCCTACATTAGTAGGCTGTTTTTAAGTAAAGCTATTTGCTTGTCAAAAAAAAAATCTATCACAAAATGTGGTTCAGGTTACTAGTGTATGATGTATGTATATATATTTTTTCCCATTTATTACAACAATCTCATCTCATGTCTGTCCTTTTGTGTAGAATAAATTAGGGGGTAATAAGGAACAATTTTACTTTAATACGGATGCATATGTCTGGAGTTTGAGTAACTAAAAATANTCCTTTTGTGTAGAATAAAGTAGGGGGTAATAAGGAACAATTTTACTTTAATACGGATGCATATGTCTGGAGTTTGAGTAACTAAAAATAAATAAGTATCCCAATAAATCTGTCATTTTTCTTAACAAGAAAAATATGGACTTATATTTTTTTTGCGGTGAGCTAAATACTTTACGCGTGTTACAAATTTGCATGGTTTGCAAAGTAATCGTAAAATTAAAAACTCGAATCAGCTTCAATTTAATTAGCCAACAACAATTTTGCAGCTTTTTTAATGACAGCATTAACAAGCTACAAAGTATATACAATTCAGCAATAAATGTGAGGAATGTATTTTTTTTATTTCTTAAACACGTCATTTGGATTGCTCTGATCTTTTTGCTAAGTGCCACTTTAAATCTTTGTTCCATTTTAACCGCTACGCTGACAAATTACAAAAAAAAAGAAACTACATATATATATATACGCTTTGTTAATCAAAAACGTCAAATTGGAAGCATTCACAGGCTTGAGTGCAATAGAAATTTACTTAAATTAGCATCAGCAGAGCACTCTGTAATGCTTTCGTGCTCTTTCAATTATCGGAAAGATAATGATTTTCATTTATATAGGAAGACGACATGATGTGGATGCGGTTCATATTACTGAGTTTTTCTAAGAGGCATAGCCTATTATGTCTCTGGAAACAACAAGACGCACTTATTGTCCGGGACTGTTCATTGCAATGAATATTTTTATATGATGACTGATGACGATATAAAAATTAGATTATCGTATACACAAATATTTTTCTAAAAGCATGACCTTCAACAATAAGCTACATTACTATTATAATCGATTTAAAAAATATATAATATCTTGAGTCAAATTCAGTACCAAATTTTCAATAACTTTTCTTGTTTGATAATGTTGAATGCATGCTTGACATTATGTATTATTGGAAGTTATTTAGACTTGTCCTTGGTATATTTAGGTAAACGTATTTCATGTTTCTCTCTTCCTGCAAAACCCCCTGCTGTTATGCGTCATCCGCAGATACATATATGATATCACAGACATCACATTAAGACTTTTTTTTAATGAAAACCTTAATATTTGACTGTTACGTGACGAAATGAAATTAAGATAAGGAAGCGATATCTTTTATATTTAATCCCTTTTGTAAACAAAATAATATTGAAGCTGAGTTCAAATCTGGTAGCATGATAAAAAAAAATCTTTTAACATATTATAGAATAATGCAGGTGGCCAGAAGTTTAAAACATCCTGTAAAAGAAAAAAAACTAGCTTGTTAGTTTGTGACACTTTTTTATTTCTATTTTTGGTGTGCTCGTACTGGTGAGGCATAAAATCGATTTAAAGCAAGTTAAAATTTACCGTGGTGTTATGTTGGTCCTGAGACAAAACACTTATTTTGTTCTAAGCCATATATAGTGATTGGTACATATGCATCTAAAGATATTTGAGAAAATTACTAAACTAGATGTTTTGTGTACAGATACGCACATACACACATACATACATATTTTCACATTAGAGCATCTTGTACAAGGGCAGGTTGCGTCTTTCGTTGTAGCATATTTTATATTCTTATATATTGTTTGACTTCTTGATAAAAAAAAAGCTGCAAATGAGTCATGCCCATTTAGGGTTGGTCAAGAACTCTATCTGCTGAACAAGAACGAGCAGGTCCACTGGAAACAAGAAATTTTCGTTTTTTGTTTGCTTATCAAGCTACTCGATCCCTTCCTGTTGCTTATTGATACGTATACGCAAACGTATAATAAAAATACATTGTCAATTGTGCATAGTAACGTTGTAGTCCTTTCTCTTTTCGTTTTTATAAATCCACTTGCATGCGTAAGAAATTTACCAATGTGATGATGATGATGATGATGATGATGATTATATGACTTTATGACCATGTGAAAAGCAATGTGGTACTCGAAATGGACAACAAATACATTACTATACCTACCTATACCTTAGTCTGGAGTAAGCCGGTTGCAAAGCAGCAGCTTGTTAAAAAGTATTTAACACGCCTGTCGGATTGATAATAATTATTAGTAAATATTCTCATTTTCTAAAATTTGAGGTTATTTTTAAAGTTGTGCTCAACACAGACATTAAGTAATTGACATTCACACGCAAAGCAAACCTTATCCTAAAGACATGCCATGCATATATTTCGTGGAATAAGGAGCAAACACATCAGTAGATTTGGGCAAATAAAAAAAACATTTGTGATTTTTAAACCCTTTTTAGTTTTAGCATGTGACTGTAATTGTGGCAATTTTACATGGCGTATCCACGTAGTTGTACGTAAATGTGAAGTACATATTTACATACCCAAAGATATGATAACAAATGCATAGTAATATTATTAAGAAGTAGCAGTGTGGTAGTTAGTTATGGCCACAGTGTTTTCATTTTGTCGTTCAAAAATACGAATTTTGATCTACTTTCATACGGAGTAGCAATGAACTTACACATGCACATTTTTATAAGGCATACATACCTATGTATGTATGTTGATAGTTCAGGTGCATGCATTAAAAAGATCAAGAAGATAGAGATCATAAAGTGCACTGTGCAGTGACTATGTACAGACCAGAGAGTGACAAATATCTGTAAAAGCATATCATTATTTGCATTGTGTGTAATATGTACATATTAAAAGGTTTTCAGAGTAGAAATTAAAAAGCTGGAAACAAGAGAAGAAGTACACAGTACCTAATGCATCAATGCAATTTTATTGTATGCATGTACGTGTCATGCTTTTATGCAGCACACACTATATATTGCATAATCTTCTGGAACATGATGATAATATACGTATGTTGTAAATATAGTAGCACTTATCGCTTATCAATAGTAATGTTCAATGCTCAGTGAAACACGAAAAGTGAGCTCGTACTTTTTCTGCTGACTAGACAGAAAGGAATAATATACTCATCATCATTGCATTTGATGTTGACTTGCCATCCTGTCACCATCAAACTTCCTACAAATTAATAATTATTGTCGACCTCATTCGATTTTTTGTTCAAGCGGAGAGATTTTTTTTTTCAAGTCACAACTTGTTACATGCTTTTGGGAGTAAACAGAATTTTACACATATTCGAGCTAATTCACAGTGGTGAGCGAGCACGAGTAGTGAGCTGAACATTGTGTGGTGAAAGTGAATAGTAACTTGTTGCTCCAGGAAAAACGTTACAAGTACACTTAAACAAGTGAGCGAGTTGAATAACGTACAACGTAAATGGATTTTCATATAATTTATATTCATTAATCAAAGTTGAATAATATAGAACTGAAATTTATGCTCTGCGGCATTGCCAAGCATATCCTCCCATTGG